>JADRCD010144548.1:0-20935 GCA_019843815.1 Montemys delectorum
GTGATAAAAACTGCATGGTATTGGTACAGTGACAGGCAGGTAGATCAATGGAACAGAATTGAAGACCCAGAAATGAACCCACACACCTATGGTCACTTGATCTTTGACAAAGGAGCTAAAACCATACAGTGGAAAAAGGACAGCATTTTCAACAAATGGTGCTGGCTCAACTGGTGGTTAGCATGTAGAAAAATGCAAATCGATCCATTCCTATCTCCTTGTACAAATCTCAAGTCCAGGTGGATCAGGGACCTCCACATCCAACCAGATACATTGAAACTAATAGAAAAGAAAGTGGGGCAGAACCTTGAGCAAATAGGCACAGGGGAAAATTTCCTGAAGAGAATGCCAATAGCTTCTGCTCTAAGATCAAGAATTGACAAATGGGACCTCATAAAGTTGCAAAGCTTCTGTAAGG
The DNA here is from genome assembly GCA_019843815.1 of Montemys delectorum. NCBI lineage: Eukaryota > Metazoa > Chordata > Mammalia > Rodentia > Muridae > Montemys > Montemys delectorum. Next base: position 419 of record JADRCD010144548.1, read on the forward strand.
CAAAAGACACTGTCAATAGGACAAAATGGCAACCAACAAATTGGGAAAAGATCTTTACCAGTCCTATATATGATAGAGGGCTAATTTCCAATGTATACAAAGAACTCAAGAAGTTAGACTCCAGAGAACCAAATAACCCTATTAAAAAATGGGGTACAGAACTAAACAAAGAATTCTCAACTGATGAATAACGAATGGCTGAGAAGCACCTAAAGAAATGTTCAACATCCTTAGTCATCAGGGAAATGCAAATCAAAATAACTCTGAGATTCCACCTCACACTAGTCAGATTGGCTAGGATAAAAAACTCAAGTGACAGCAGATGCTGGAGAGGTTGTGGAGAAAGAGGAACACTACTTCATTTCTGGTGAGATTGCAAGATGGTACAACCACTCTGGAAATCAGATTGCATACCTTTTAAGACTGGGACCTTCATACAAGGGCTGTAGTAAATCTCCAACTTCTTTTAGGGTCCAGTGTCCTTGAACCACTTGACCGTAACCAGTTCCCAAGGGATCATATCCCAATATCATCAGTCTATTGCTCAGGATTTGAAGAAATTTCTTTTGAGAGTCACTCTTCCTAATTTTGATTATTTATTTTAGAGTTCTATAACAGTAAAGTATTAAAAACTATGAGACACAAGCAACAGGGATATGCCTTCCTAGTTTTAGAAGCTAGAAGTCAAACAACCAATAGAATATTAGCTACTCAGGAAAAACAGACCTTTCTGTCTCTTTAGGGTCTGGTACCCACAAATATCACCTCGCTGTGGCATATTCACATTCTCTGCCTCTGTTTCCTCTGGTCATTTTACTTTTAGTCTATATCTTTTTACTTCAATATAAACCAGATGTGATACAACAAGGCCTACCTTAATGGACACATATTAATCTGAAAACTTATGAAATAGCCACGTTTATAAATATAATGAACCTTACCACTAATTGGTACTAAAATCCTGTTGGAGGGCATAGTTCAGTTTATAAATATCAAATATTTATGATTATTTTAATTCATGGGGAATTTGAACCTATTATAATTTAGATTAACAGGCTATTTTTGATTAATAGTTCTTGTATTTAGACAGTAAATTGTTTATATCAATTTGTTATGGACACACATATGTAATGATGGATACATTCATTGAACCAGACATTATATATTGATCACTTATTGACAGACTAAGCTTGATAGTGATGAGTAGAAATGTGAAACAGACAGTAACATTCTTTGAATAGAATGTCCATTTAAGAAAATAAATTTAAAAAGGAATAGTATGTGTAGTGGCTATTCCTGGTTGTCAACTTGACTACGTCTGAAATGAATTACAATCCAGAATTAGAAGGCTCACCTGTGGTCCTAATCTGGAGGCTGAGAGATATAAGTTTTTGACTTGAATCTTGGCATGGAGACCTTGAGAAATAGTGGCTACGAATCTCATAGGATTAACATAGAAAGCTCTATGAGTTCAAGGTCATTTGGGGTTAAAGGTGTGGTGGCACACACCTTTAACCTGGGCCACACTTTTTGCTGGAGACATATATAAGGACATTGGAAGAAGGAAGGCCCTCTCTGCTTCGCCTGCTTGCCTTGTGGGACTGAGCAATTGCTGGATCTTTGGACTTCCATTCACAGCTGCTGCTGTGACTGTTGTTGGGAGTTGATTGTTGAGAGTTAGACTACAAACTGTAAGTTATCAATAAATCTCTTTACTACATAGAGACTAAGTTCTGTGACTCTAGAGAACCCTAACTAAGACAGTATGCTACTAGCTTAAAATAGAACATAATTGGTACTTTCAGAGATAAAAGGATAAAATTCCAAAAAACAAGTCTATGAAGTAGATGTATCTTGTAACAGTCATCATTTAAATATATAGAGTATCAAAGAGCCTCAGGCTGAATCAATTTTCATAATGTTTTTATCATAAGTTACAATATCTGGAAAGGCAATTGATGGGGAAAAAAGGTATATTGTAACATATGATTTTAGAGATTCTAGTCCATACTTTGTTGTCTCCCTTGATTCTTGACCATGGTGAAGAAGAACGTTTCAAAGGCAAAATCATCTAGTTTGGACACTATCCACCTCATACTTGTCAGAATCAAAGAGAGGTAAATGTGTAAATGTGTGCTGTTCAGAAGCACAGAGATAACTACCTTTGTACTCCTGGTATGGGCACATCCCACTGTTTATAATTCCTCTAACTCCTGATAGTCTGCTCAGAATGTAAAAGAATCAATAAATTGAACCACTGTTTAGAACAAAGTTCTTCATGATTTAATTTTTCATCAATCCAAGTAAAGTTTATAATCAAAATTAATCATCCCACCTGTCTTCATCAAACCTTCCTCCTCAAAGACCAGGAATAAATCCAGAGGAGGATGTAGAAAAATTATGAATGAAAGGTACTCCAAGGAAACAGTGTCTTCAAGACACAACAGAACTGATGTATTGATGAACTCATAGAGACCACAGAAATATTCACAAGACACATGGACTTTCAAGCCAGATGGGGATCCCAGAACTGAGTAGGAAGTGGACATGACTTCCCACCCCTAACCAAGAAGTTATCTGCAACTAATAAATGCTAGTAATGGGAGATATTAGTTTTCTCCAATAAAGTCTCAGTAGGTATATTAACCATACTTGAGATTAGACCTCTGTACTTGCTGGTTTTCTGTGTCAACTTGACACAAGCTAGAGATATCACAGTGAAAGGAGCCTCAGTTGAGGAAATGTCTCCATGAGATCCAGCTGTAAGGCATTTTCTCAATTAGTGACCTAGGGTGGGAGGTCCCATTTTGGGTAAAGACATCCCTGGGCTGGTACTCCTGGGTTCTGTGAGAAAGCAAGCTGAGTAGACCAGGGGAAGCAAGCCAGTAAGTAACATCCCTCTATGATCTCTGCTTCAGCTCTTCCTTTTTTGACCTGCTTGAGTTCCAGTTCTGACTTCCTTTGGCAATGAACAGCAATTTGGAAGTGTAAGCTGAATAAACTCTTTCCTCTCCAACTTGCTTCTTGGTCATGATGTTTTGTGCTGGGATGGAAGACTAATTGGAACCAGCATAGTAAGGGATTCCTGTGACAACTTGACCATATTTTGGTGAGGACTGTGGAAGGACTTGGGAACTTTGAGCTAGAAGAGCTATTGGGATGTTAAGAGCTCTGTGGGATGCTCTGTAGGAGCTTGGGAGATAATGTTGAGAACAGTACAGAAGATGGAGGCCTGGCTTATAAAACTTCAGAGGGAAGAATAAAGACTCTTATCAGGGCTATTGCTATTTTGATTGTGAAGATTCTGTGGTTTTGGTTAGCTGGGGCTGAAGAATCAGCTGTGATTAACAAGATACCAGAACTACTAAAGCAAAACCTTTGCTCTACTGGGACTATTGATGCTGGTTAGCTGGTGCTAAGAAATTAGTGGTGATTAAGAAGAGATCAGCATCACTGAGGTGAAACCTCTGGGAAGTGTTTTCTGAGAGCACAAAGAGGTTGTGTTCCAAACATAGCCAAGGTTGCACCTTGTGTTGAGGCTGGTCTTGGTAATATGTAAGACTCACCCAGGTAGTACTTGTTTTGAAGGCATGAAGGGGTCATGAAGAGCAGCTGAGGCTTGGTAATGTGAGAGGCCATGGAAGACCATTGGTGAATGTATAGCCTCAGTTACAATTGATGGCCCAGGACTAAAGGGGTCATCCAAAGGAATTGAGGCTTGGCACCATGAAGAGAGCCTATGAAAAGCTACTGATGAAGCCTAGTTGCAGTAGAAGACAGCTGTGCTTTGAAGATGCCAGTACCATGAGATGACCACCAAGAAAAGCAACAACAGTGGAGTATCTGGAGCCTAGAAAACAAGGTGTGTGGTACAAAGGGGAGTGCTGGAATAATGACTCAAGCTTTTGGATGAGCCCAGAAGATAGTGAGTGGATCCCAGACATTGAACAATACAACTTTGATTTTGGTTGTGATTGTGACTGTGCCTTGATATTTTTCCTTCTTGAAGGAAGAAGGTATTTTAGTGGAGCCCACAGTTAAGAGACTTTGAATTTTAAAAGAGATTGGATATCTTAAAGAAATTGAAATTTTAATATTTAAGAACTTGTAAAGACTGTGGGAATTTTAAAGTTACTTAGATCTTAGGAATGAATAAGAAAGTAAGGGTTGAGACTTAATAATGTGTTTGGGTGTCAAGTTGACAAGGGGTCAAATTGTACTGGCTGGTTCTGTGTGTCAATTTGACAGAAGCTGGAGTTATCACAGAGGAAGGAGCCTCAGGTGAGGAAATCCCTCCATGAGGTCCAGCTATAAGGCATTTTCTCAATTAATGACCTAGGGTGGGAGGTCCCATTTTGGATGAAGACATCCCTGGACTGATAGTCCTGGGTTCTGTGAGAAAACAAGCTGAGCAGGCCAGGGGAAGCAAGCCAGTAAGTAACATCCCTCATGGCCTCTGCATCAGCTCTTGCTTTTTTGACCTGCTTGAGTTCCAATTCTGACTTCCTTTGGCAATGAACAGCAATTTGAAGTGTATTCTAAATAAACTCTTTCCTCCCCAACTTACTTCTTGGTCATGATGTTTTGTGCTTTAATAGAAACCCTGAATAAGACAGTCTCATGCCTAGAATAGTTGACTAGTACAAAACAAGCTCAGTGCTTATTTTTTTCTTTTTCTTTTTTAGATATTTTAGTCCCATGTTGCTGTGGCCGTTTTTTTTATCTTATTTCTCTTTTTCTTCTATATTTTGATTTCTGTTTTGCATTATCACAGGGAGTTTTGAGTTTGTTTCTTGATTTTTTTTTTTTTTTGGTTAGTTTGTTTTTATTTTTATTGTTTGTTTGAAACATAGAAAAACATACAGTTAGATGAATTGAATCTGGAAAAAGTAGGAAAGAGAAATCATGGTAAATATATTATAAGAATAGTTCACAGAAAAAAATTTAACCATCTTAAGAAACATCCCCATTGACTATTTATCTTAAGATATTTCAGATGATTAGTAATAAAAGTAAGTACTTGAGTTCTGAAGAGATAGATCACTTGGTAAAGTGCTTGCTGTACAAGCATGGGGATATAAATTCAATATTCAGAAACTATGAAAGAAATAAAACCCAAAAAGCAGCTTCTATTGGTGATGCCTAATACTTAGCACTTGGAATACAGAGAAGTTGGATCCATAAATTTACTTTCCAGAGAGTTTAGTCTACTTTGCTATGCTGTGAGAGCAAACTCCCAGAGAAAAATTCTATGAAACAGAAAGATGATAACAAAGAATTAACACCAAAAGTTTACCTCTGAACTCCACATGTACATGCTTACACATGTAGAAACACCCTCATACATACATGGACTCACCTATGAATATGAATGCACACATATTCAAATAAAATTTAATTATTTTTGTTTGAAACCATATTCTTTCTGATTGTATAATGATGGGTCGCAGAAAGAGCTTATAAGAAAAAAATAATCATTTCACTCTTCTTTACTAGTGCACCCCTTATAGTCACAAATTAAAGCTAGCTAGAATGGTGTAGTTGTAGTGCCACCAAAGCAAGCAAGGGCAGCTTTTACTTTCCACTCTCTAACCTCCTAATGGAATAAACTTAGACACATCTTCAATTCAGCTTGTAAAAATTCGTACTCACAGAAAGGTTTTCCAAAAAGCAAGATAAGAATGTATATGAAAATATTTTATATTATTTGAACTTCTTAGCACATGAGTAGAGTTGATGTTTCTAGGCAACATGGAGTTTGCTCTTGAGGGTTACATTAATAAAAGTGTTTATTAATTCATATATGATATTAAAGGCATAAAGTTTAAAGAGGATTTTGTGAAGAGCTTTGTGTTATGAACTAGCAGGAGATCTCTAAAAGTTTTTAAACATCGCTGTTGCATATTTATTCTTAATGGACACAGGCTAATAAATATGTTTGATATATATATTATATTTTTGGATAAATGGATAATAATTATGATATAGCAAAGTAGTCATAAAACATAAAATTCTAGAGCTACAAAAACAAAGGTTTTGTTCCTGATTATTTCTATGGTGTGTGTGTGTGTGTGTGTGTGTGTGTGTGTGTATGTATGTATGAATTCAGTGACAATAAGGGCCAGAACAAGGCATGAGATTCACCAAAATGGAAATTAAATTATAGGCAACTGTGAGCTGCCAGACCTTATGATATAAACTTAAACAGTCTGGGGAAAAAAAGCTTAATCACTAAGCTTTGTTTCTGTTTACAATGTTTGTTTGTTTGTATTTGTGTATGTGTGTGAATATATATATATATATATATATATATAGTGTGTGTGTGTATGTATGTAATTTTCTGAAAATCAATTTTATGCCAGCTACTTCAAATTCTAGGCTTCAACTTGTGGGTTTAATTTGATCATCTTTTCTAAATAGTCCTGGTAGAAATTTATGCAATCTAGTCATGAGAGCCTGCCCCCTTCTCTTCCTGCCATAAGTTATGGCATGATTTCCTCCTATGATAAACAGGATAAAAGGCACATAAACTGTAGATATGTGTATGAGTGATGATATAAGTATAAAAATGCTGAGCCTGGACTTGAGCCTTACATAGAAAATGAATGCTAGTATCTTTTGGATGGTCTTGAGATTGGTGCTTAGCACATATTGGAGCAACAAATTAGGAAGTTTTGTCTGGATGTGTTATAGTTTCTATTTCAGTCTTCTAGTGTGATTCCTGAGTGTGTGAACAAATGCATCTCTGTTTTGGGTTCTTTTCCTTCTTTTTATATTTTCCAACTCTGATGTAAGAGAATTTGTGTAATTTTATTATACTTTATTTTCTATATTTTATTATCATTCATTAGAAATCTGGTTTTTATTCTAACCAATCTGACTGGTGTGAGGTGGAATCTCAGAGTTGTTTTGATTTGCATCCCTGATGACTAAGGATGTTGAACACTTCTTTAGGTACTTCTCAGCCATCTGATATTCCTCAGTTGAGAATTCTTTGTTTAGCTCTGTACCCCATTTTTTAATAGGGTTATTTGGTTCTCTGGGGTCTAACTTCTTGAGTTCTTTGTATACATTGGATATTAGCTGCCTCGGACTGGGGTTTGTTGCGGGGGACCCCAATTTCCACGGGGTGAGTGTTCTGGTCAAGTGGGCAATAAGTCGATGGATGACAGACTCAACATGAGGGTGTAGGAATCTGAATGTATTTCTTAAAAGTGGCATCAGACTTTTACAGTCATTGCAAAAGAGAAATGATAAATCTGGCAGCTCAACAGTTAAGGTACATCTGAGGCTACCTGGAACACACTGGGTCTAAAGCAGCCACCTCTTCTGGATAGGCACTGCATCCCCAGGCACAAGCGCTCTGGGGCGGGGGAGTGCGAACTGCATGAATCTAAGTCCTAGTTCATATAAGTTCCAGTTTTGTGGGAGTCCAAGTCCAAGAGAGAGTCCAAGAAAGAGCACAAAGTGAAAAGCAGGCTTATGTGGTACACAGGAAACAGGGCAAATGACAAGAGTCATGTAGGCATGTGGGGGTTACAGCAAGGGGTGCAAGACTGAGTTCATGTAGGCAAGTGACCACTATATCAAGGTCAGTAGGTAACCAGGTGTGAAGCAGGGGGAAGAGCAGTTGAGCCCTCCCTGCTGGGGCTATTTTGGTATTCCTATGCTAATTCTCTGGTTCTGCTGGGGACAAGGACTAGGAGAATCCAATCTAGCATTTCCTGCTAATTTTCTGGGTCTTGCTGGAGGCACACACCTGGAAGTTTCAGTATGTAAAACAGTTCTGACTATTGTGGGACTGTCCTAAGGAATGAGCTTGACCTCTGTTGCTAACTCTGAGAAAAAACCTGTCTGACTAGGCAGATTCCTTGAGAGACATTCCAAGCTAAGGACAGCTTGGAATTAAATCAGGATATATTGGAACGTTGTGCTAGTCAGGAAACAATGCCCTATCTTAGCCATTAACTGACCATTTCTTGGGGTACCTTTATGCCTAAATAAAAGGGTATTTTGACAACTGGAAAGACTAATCTGGAACATGTCTGAGTTAGGAGATGCCACCAACTGTCTGAATACCCAGGAGGCACAAGCTCCCTTTTGGGGCTATAACGCCTCTCATCCTTAATTAGGCTTTTACCCCCAATAATTTGGATATGACTGGAGTAGACAAGTAGGCATGGCAATTAGCCCTCTGTCAGATATAGGGTTGGTAAAGATCTTTTCCCAATTTGTTGGTTGCCATTTTGTCCTATTGACAGTGTCTTTTGCCTTACAGAAGCTTTGCAACTTTATGAGGTCCCATTTGACAATTCTTGATCTTAGAGCAGAAGCTATTGGCATTCTCTTCAGGAAATTTTCCCCTGTGCCTATTTGTTCAAGGTTCTGCCCCACTTTCTTTTCTATTAGTTTCAATGTATCTGGTTGGATGTGGAGGTCCCTGATCCACCTGGACTTGAGCTTTGTACAAGGAGATAGGAATGGATCGATTGCATTTTTCTACATGATAACCACCAGTTGAGCTAGCACCATTTGTTGAAAATGCTGTCCTTTTTCCACTGTATGGTTTTAGCTCCTTTGTCAAAGATCAAGTGACCATAGGTGTGTGGGTTCATTTCTGGGTCTTCAATTCTGTTCCATTGATCTACCTGCCTGTCACTGTACCAATACCATGCAGTTTTTATCACAATTGCTCTATAGTACAGCTTAAGGTCTGGAATGGTGATTCCACAAGAGATTCCTTTATTGTTGAGAATAGTTTTGGCTATTCTGGGTTTTTTGTTGTTCCAGATGAATTTACAAGTACTCTTTCTAAGTCTGTGAAGAATTGAGTTGGAATTTTGATGGGGATTATATTGAATCTGTAGATTGCCTTCGGTAAGATGGCCATTTTTACTATATTAATCCTGCCAGTCCATGACCATGAGAGATCCTTCCATCAGGTGACAGCAGATGCTGGAGAGGTTCTGGAGAAAGAGGAACACTCCTTCATTGCTGGTGGGATTGCTAGCTGGTACAACCACTCTGGAAATCAGTTTGGCAGTTCCTCTGGAAATTGGACATAGTTCTACCAGAGGACCCAGCTATACCACTCCTGGGCATATACCCAGAAGATGCTCCAACATGTAATAAGGACACATGGTCCACTATGTTCATAGCAGCCTTATTTATAATAGCCAGAAACTGGAAACAACCCAGATGTCCCTCAACAGAGGAATGGATACAGAAACTGTGGTACATCTTCACAATGGAGTACTACTCAGCTATTAAAACCAATGAATTTATGAAATTCTCAGGAAATGGATGGATCTGGAGAATATCATCCTGAGTGAAGTAACCCAGTCAGAAAAGAACACAGATGGTATGCACTCTCTGATAAGTGATTATTAGCCCAGAAGTTCTGAATACAGGAAGAACAAACCACAAGAAACTCAAGAAGAAGGAAGACCAAAATGTAGACACTTCATTCCTTCTTAAAAGGGGGAACAAAATACCCACAAAAGGAGTTGCAGAGCCGAACTATGGAGCAGAGACTGAAGGAAGGCCAAGCCTGCCTAATATAGCTATCTCCTGAGAGACTCTGACAGCACCTGACTAATACAGATGCTCATAGCCATCCATTGAACTGAGTACACAGTCCCCAATGAAGGAGTTAGAGAAAGGACCTATGGAGCTGAAGGGTTTGCAGCCCCTTAGGATGAACAACAATTTGAACTAACTAGTACCCTCAGAGCTCCCAGGGACTCAACCACCAACCAAGGACTATACATGGTGGGACTGATTGTTCTGGCAGCATGGGTATAGTAGAGGATTGCAAATTCGATCATCAATGGAAGGAGAGGCCTTCAGCCCTGTGAAGGTTCTATGCTCCAGTGTAGGGGAATGCCAGGACCAATAAGTGAGAGAGGGTGGAGTAGCAGGCATGGAGAGGGGGAGGCAACAGAGATCAACAGATGGCAAAAGGCAAACACAAGAATCTTATCAACAGAAACCAAGACTACTTGGCTCCATCAAAACCTAGTACTCCTAACACAGCAAGTCCTGGATATCCCAAAATACCAGAAAATCAAGATTTGGATCTAAAATCATATCTCATGATGGTGATAGAGGAATTTAAGAACAACATGAATAACTCCCTTAAGGAAATACAGGAGAACACAGGTACACAGGTTCAAGAGCTTAAAGAGAAAACACAAAAATCCCTTAAAGAATTAAAGGAGAACACAAGTAAACAATTAGAAGTCCTTAAAAAGAAAACACAAAAATCCCTTTAAAATTACAGTAAAGTACTACCAAACAGGTGAAGGAACTGAACAAAACCATACAGGACTTAAAAATGGAAGTAGAAACAGTTAAGAAATCACAAAGAGAGACAATTCTGGAGATAGAAACCCTAGGAAAGGAGTCAAGAACCATAGATGCAAGCATCACCAACAGAATACAAGAGATAGAAGAGAGAATCTCAGGTGCAGAAAATACCATAGACAACATTAATACAACAGTCAAAGAAAACACAAAATGCAAAAAGCTCCTAACCCAAAACATCCAGGAAATCCAGCATACAATGAGAAGACTAAACATAAGGATAATAGGTATAGAAGAGAGTGAAGACTTCCAAATTCAAGGACCAGTAAATATCTTCAACAAAATTATAGAAGAAAACTTCCCTAACCTAAAGAAAGAGATGCCCATGAACATATAAGAAGCCTACAGAACTCCAAATAGACTCGACCAGAAAAGAAATTCCTCCCATCACATAATAGTAAAAACACAAAATGCACAAAAAAAGAGAGAATATTAAAAGTAGTGAGGGAAAAAGGTCAAGTAACAAATAAAGGCAAGCCTATCAGAATTACACCAGACTTCTTGCCAGAGACTATGAAAGCCAAAAGATCATGGGTTGATGTCATACAGGCCTTAAGAGAACAGGCTACTATACCCAGCAAAACTGTCAATTACCATAGATGGAGAAACCAAAGTATTCCATGACAAAACCAAATTCACACAATATATTTCCACAAATCCAGCCCTTCAAAGGGTAATAAAGGAAAAACTTCAATACAAGGAGGGAAACTACATCCTAGAAAAAGCAAAAAAAGTATTTTTCCAACAAAACTAAAAGAAGATAGCTACATGAACAGATTTCCAACTCTAAGAACTAAACTAACAGGAAACAACAATTACCTTTCCTTACTATCTATTAATATCAATGGACTCAATTCCCCAATAAAATACATAGACTATCAGACTAGGTATGTAAACAGCACCCAACATTTTGTTGCATACAGGAAACCCACTTGAGTGACAAAGACAGACACTACCTCAGAATAAAACGATGGAAAACAATTCTCCAAACCAATGGTCCCAAGAAAAAAGCTGGAGTAGCCATTCTAATATCAAATAAAATCGACTTTCACCCTAAAGTGATCAAAAAAGATAAGGAGGGACACTTCATATTCATCAAAGGTATGATCTATCAAGATGAATTCTCAATTCTGAACCTCTATGCTCCAAATCAAAGGGCATCTACATTCAAAAAAGAAACTTTACTAAAACTGAAATCACACATTGCACCATACACAATAATAGTAGGAGATTTCAACACCCCACTCTCTGCAATTGACAGATCATGGAAACAGAAACTAAACAAAGATATGGTGAGACTAACAGATGTTATGAAACAGATGGATTTAACAGATATCTATAGAACTTTTTATCCTAAAACAAAAGGATATACCTTCTTCTCAGCACCTCATGGTACCTTCTCCAAAATTGACCATATAATTGGTCACAGATCAGCCCTCAACAGATACAAGAAGATTGAAATAATTCCTTGCATCCTATCAGATCACCATGGTCTAAGGCTGCTCCTCAATAACAACATAAACAACAGAATGCCCACACATACGTGGAAGCTCAACAACACTCTAATCAATGACAACTTGGTCAAGGAAGAAATAAATAAAGAAATAAAAAACTTTCTAGAGTTTAATGAAAATGAAGCTACAACATACCCAAACCTATGGGACACAATGAAAGCAGTCCTAAGAGGAAAACTCATAGCTTTAAGTGTTTACAAAAAGAAACTGGAGAGAGCATATACCAGCAATTTGACAGCACATCTGAAAGCTCTAGAACAAAAAGAAGCAAATTCACACTAGAGGAGTCGAAGGAAGGAAATAATCAAACTCAGGGCTGAAATTAACCAAATAGTAACAAAAAGAACTATACAAAGAATCAACCAAACCAGGAGCTGGTTCTGTGAGAAAATCAACAAAATAGATAAACCCTTACCTCAACTAACTAGAGGGCACAGAGACATTATCCTACTTAACAAGATTAGAAATGAAAAGGGATACATAACAACAAACATTAAGGAAATTCAAAAAATCATGAGATCCTACTACAAAAGCCTATACTCAACAAAACTGGAAAACTTGGATGAAATGGATAATTTTCTAGACAGATACCAGGTACCAAAGTTAAATCAAGATCAGATCAATAGTATAAATAGTCCCATATCTGCTCATGAAATACAAACAGTCACTAATAGTCTCCCAACCAAAAAAAAAAAAAAAAAAAAAAAAAGCCCAGGACCAGATGGGTTTAGTGCAGAGTTTTATCAGACCTTCAAAGAAGGCCTAATATCAATACTCCTCAAACTATTCCACAAAACAGAAACAGGGGGTACTCTACCCAATTTGTTCTACAAAGCCACAATTAATCTAATACCTAAACCACATAAAGACCTAACAAAGAAAGAAAACTTCAGACCTATTTTCCTTATGAATATCGATGCAAAAATAATCAATAAAATTCTTGCAAACCAAATCCAAGAACACATCAAAACGATTATTCATCATGATCAAGTGGCCTTCATCCCAGAGATGCAGAGATGATTCAATATATGGAAATCCATCAACATAATTCACTATAAAAACAAACTCAAAGAAAAAAACCATATGATCATTTCATTAGATGCTGAGAAAGCATTTGACAAAATCCAACATCCCTTCATGATAAAAGTTTTGGAAAGATCAGGAATTCAAGGCCCATACTTAAACATAGTAAAAGCAATATAAAGCAAACCAGTAGCCAACATCAAACTAAATGGAGAGAAACTTTAATCAATCCCACTAAAATCAGGGAGTAGACAAGGCTGCTCACTCTCTCCCTAATATTCATAATGTACTTGAAGTCCTAGCCAGAGCAATTAGGCAACAAAAGGAGATCAAAGGGATATGAATTGGAAAGGAAGAAGACAAATTATCACTATTTGCTGATGATATGATAGTTTACTTAAGTGACCCCAAAAATTCCACCAGAGAGCTCCTAAACCTGATAAACAACTTCAGCAAAGTAGCTGGATATAAAATTAACTCAAGCAAATCAGAGGCCTTCCTCTACACAAAGGATAAACAGACTGAGAAAGAAATTAGGGAAACAACACCCTTCACAATAGTCACAAATAATATAAAATACCTTGGTGTGACTCTAACTAAGCAAGTAAAAGGTCTGTTTGAAAAGAACTTCAAGTCTCTGAAGAAGGAAATTAAAGAAGATCTTGGAAGATGGAAAGATCTTCCATGCTTGTGGATTGGCAGGATTAATATAGTAAAAATGGCCATGTTGCCGAAAGCAATCTACAGATTCAATGCAATCCTCAACAAAATTCCAACTCAATTCTTCACAGATTTGGAAAGAGCAATTTGCAAATTCATCTGGAATAATAAAAAAACCCAGGATAACCAAAACTATTCTCAACAATAAAGGAACCTCTGGTGGAATCACCATCCCAGACCTTAAGCTGTACTACAAAGCAATTGTGAAAAAAAACAAAAAAAACAAAAAAACGGCATGGTATTGGTACAGTGGCAAGCAGGCAGATCAATGGAATAGAATTGAAGACCCAGAAGTGAACCCACAAACCTATGGATACTTGATCTTTGACAAAGGAGCTAAAACCATACAGTGGAAAAAAGACAGCCTTTTCAACAAATGGTGCAGGCTCAACTGGCAGTTAGCATGTAGAAGAAGGATAATTGATTCATTCTTATCTCCTTGTAAAAAGCTCAATTCCAAGTGGATAAGGACCTCTACATAAAACCAGATACAATCAAACTAATAGAAAAGAAAGTGGGGAAGAGCCTCGAACACACAGGCACAGGGGAAATTTTCCTGAAGAGAACCCCATTAGCTTATGCTCTAAGATCAAGAATCGACAAATGGGACCTCATAAAATTGCAAAGCTTCTGTAAGGCAAAAGACACTGTCAATAGGACAAAATGGCAACCAACAAATTGGAAAACGATCTTTACTAATCCTATATCTGATACAGGGCTAATATCCAATATATACAAAGAACTCAAGAAGTTAGACTCCAGAGAACCAAATAACCCTATTAAAAATGAGGTACAGAGCTAAACAAAGAATTCTCAACTGACAAATATGGAATGGCTGAGAAACACCTAAAGAAATGTTCAACATCCTTAGTCATCAGGGAAATGCAAATCCATACAACCCTGAGATTCTACCTCATATCAGTCAAAACGGCTAGGATAAAAAACTCAGGTGACAGCAGATGCTGGTGAAGTTGTAGAGAAAGAGGAACACTCCTTTATTGCTGGTGGGACTGCAAGCTTGTACAACCACTCTGGAAATCAGTTTGGTGGTTCATCTGGAACTTAGACATAGTACTACCAGAGGACCCAGCTATACTACTCCTGGGCATATACCCAGAAGATGCTTCAACATGTAATAAGGACACATCCTCTACTGTGTTCATATCAGCTTTATTTATAATAGCCAGAAACTGGAAACAACCCAGATGTCCCTCAACAGAGGAATAGATACAGAAACTGTGGTACATCTACACAATGGAGTACTACTCAGCTATTAAAAACAATGAATTTATGAAATTCCTGGGGAATGGATGGACCTGGAGATTATCATCCTGAATGAGGTAACCAAATCACAAAAGAACACACATGGTATGCATTCTCTTATAAGTGGATATTAGCTCAGAAGATCGGAATACACAAAATACAAACCACAAACCACAAGAAACTAATGAAGAAGTAATACCAAAGTGTGGATACTTTTTTCCTTCTTGAAAGGGGGAACAAAATACCCATGGAAGAAGTTGAGGAGACTAACTATGGAGCAGAGACTACAGGAAGGACAATTCAGAGACTTCTACAATTGGGAATCCTTCCCATATTCAATCATCAAATCTAGACACTATTGTGGTTGCCAGCAAGTGCTGGATGACAGGAGCCTGATATATCTGTCTCCTGAGAGGCTCTGACATTACACTACTAATATAGAAATAGAGGCTCACAGCCATCCATTGGACTGAGTATAGGGTCCCCAATGAAGGAGCTAGAGAAAGGACCCAAGGAGCTGAAGGGTTTGCAACCCTTTAGCATGAACAACAATATGAACTAACTAGTAACCTCAGAGCTCCTAGGGACTAAAACACTAACCAAAGGTTACACATGGGACTAATGGCTCCAGCAGCATATGTATAGCAGAGCATGGCCAAGTTGGTCATCAATGGGAGGAGAGGTCCTTGGCACCGTGAAGGTTCTATGCCCCAGTGTAGGGGAATGCCAGGGCCAGTAAGCAGGGATTGTGAGCAGGGCGATGAGGTAGGGAACAGGGTTTAGTTTTAGTTTTAGGTTTTTTTTTCTTTTCTTTTCTTTTTCTTTTTCTTTTTCCTTTTTCTTTTCTTTCTTTTTTTTTTTTTTTTTTTTTTTTTTTTTTTTTTTTTTTGTTGTTGTTGTTGAAGGGAACCTCAGAAAGGAGATATTGTAAATAAAGAAAACATCTAATTAAAATAAAAAAAAGAAAATGTATACAGAGATAGAATTCCATAAATATTTTCTGACTTTAAAAAAAAGTAAAGTAAAAATAAAAATAAGATTGAAAGAATAAAAAGCTCTTATGAGTCATTATGTGACAAAAATTTAGCTTAAAGGGTTAATAAAAAAAAATAAATCCAAACCAGAAATTCACAGGTTAGTTCTTTCTCCCAAACCATTTCTAGTCTCCTGTTCTGCTTCTGTATGTTAGGAAGCACACCCTACTTGTGAGTCTCTTAGTCTGTCTTAGGCATCTGTTCATGTTGACATTTTAGAAGCTATTAGTGGATTATTCAATGTAGTCTATCCTTTTTCTTGACTTATTGTCATTATTATTAAATAATAATAAAAGTAGTATAATTTAGTATCACTTATTTATATTTATTAATAAATATTTCATATTTATAATAATACAAATTATTTTGTTTTGTTATTATTTTCTATTTTTGTTGGGGCTTTGCATTTCCCATGCCTATGGATTTTCCATCTCATACATAAAAAATATGTTTCTTAGGGTGAATTATTTTAAAAAGAAACAGAGTTCATAGTGATCATGGCATATATATGTGCATATTGATTTGGCAAGCTTCAAGGCCTTTAAAAATCCTTCAGTGCTGAAACATGTAAGTATTTTAGCATATTTTTGTGATGACTTAGTATCTTTATGTTCTAGATGAGAAAAAATGGGCCTTGAAATAATAAAAAGATACATATTATACATGTTATACAGAAAAGCTCCAGAGCTTTTTTAATAATTACAGTCACAGTCTCTCTCTCTCTCTCTCTCTCTCTCTCTCTCTCTCTCTCTCTCTCTCTCTCTCTCGTGCATGCGTGTGTGTGTGTGTGTGTGTGTGTGTGTGTGTAAGTTAGGGAAAAGCATTCATTTCCTTATGTCTTTGAACCCATGCAGTAAGATAAGAAATTCAAACCTGAAGTTTTAAGACAAGTCTTCTCTAAGGGAGTGAGAAAATGACTTTACTGGACACATTTATTCTGTGTCTCCTTAAACCTGTGACATCATTAATGCCTACAAAATAACCCAGAAATTCAACCCTTTGGTTACTGTACAATCTTTATTTCCCTGAGTTTTGAAAATTGGTGAGTATCATTAAAATACTCTAAAGAGAAGGGTGAGCAGCAAGTGGTGTTGAGTTTCAAGTACTGATACCTATGAGAGGAAGGTATAATGCATTTTCAAGACAGGGAGAATCACCTGGGTATAAAGAGCACATATAATGAAAAGTGTGAAGGCAAGTTGCTTCTGAGCATCCTTTAGAGTTTAATTAAATAAAGTAACAAGGGCCTCTAGAACAAATCAAAGTAGAATTAATTCTATATCCTTTGGACACAATTGACTTTTAGGAGCCAAAGCATTAGCAGCTAACTGTGAGAATTAAGGATGAATAGTGTTTAACTCCCATTGGTGACAACTATTTTAATCAGAAGGCAGCAAAACTAAATACTTAAGCTAGGATAAGCATCCTAAAAGAAATAAAATCAAAGTATAAGACTGCAATAGTAGCCCAATAGAAAAAGAAAATCTATTATAGTTTAAATCTATAAATGTTCCCTCAAGACTCATGAGTTAAAGTTGCCAGTTCAAGGGCTTTAGGGAAACAAGTGGAACACAATGAAGTTAACTTAATTAGTGTTTATCTATTGTTGAATTCCTACATATACAGGCTGTTAATTCTGAGAAGGGGGTCACTATCTCTTGCTTTTGAATAATATATCTTGTGTCTAGATATTGTGTCTGCTCACTAACATGAGGTTAGCTGTTTTATTTTGTCATGCCTTTCTACCATGATATACTATACTTCTACAAACTCAAGAGCCAACCGTAGTCTATGTGCTGGTAAATTTAAATGTCTAGTTGATACAATGTAGGATCATTTAGTAGGAAAATTCCGATGAAGAATTACCTAGATCAAATTGGCCTGTGAGCATTTGTATGAGTGACAGTCTTGTCAATTGATGTGAAAGAAGACAATCCACTATGAGCAATTCCATTTCCTAGACAGAACTCATAATTATATAACATTAGTAGCAGAAGCAACAGACACATGGGTTACTTAATTTCGCTCTATTTTTGACTGTAAATGTCATATGACTAGCTGCTTATTTTCAGTCTTTACTGACTCTCAGCCATAGGATAAAACCTGATAATCTAGGAAAAATAACAATCTGCTTTTTGTGGCTAGGATATTTTATCACAGTAACAGAAATCAAAGAAGAACAGTATGAAAATTCTGAAACTGTGAGCCAAAACATACCTTTCCTCCTCTAAGTGATTTGCAACAACAAGATGTTCTGTCACAGCAGTGAAAAGTAGAGTTTGGATGCCCACTGTTCATCCAGCAGAGAATCTATCATAAAAATAGACAAATAAATGTCAAAGGAATATATCAAACATCAAAAGTTGATCTCTACCCTTCAAGTGTATGCTCACACAAATAAACAGAGAACACATATACACGCATGCACACTCACACACAAATAAACTTCCAATGCTTGCACAATACTCAGATTTATCCAGAAATTCAGGATTGTGCATCCAAATATTTATCCAAACACTATTTGTTTTTTTTTCACAAAATGATTTATTCTTCTAATTGCTAGTTCTTATAAATAACTTTGGCAACATTAAAATAATAACTTTTATTTGGTAAAACAAGCAACCAACTTAACAGAGTAACAAAATAGTAATCTTGACAAATATTTAACACATGTGTAAACAAAATAAAGTGACATTGCTTTAAAAATAGATAGAGCTGTCACTATAAAACAGAAAGCTTCCAGACTCAGCTCACTCTACCTCTTTGTGTTAGAGGCACAAAAATGTACTTAAGCTAGCTCCACTTCTAAGACAGAGCCAAAGCTCTTGCTAATGATTTCTTGTTCAAGATCTGTGACTAGGAAACTTAGCTGGACTGCAGAGGGGAGTCCACAGGGAGAGGTAAGTCGCCTTCCCAGAGAAGGAGTAAATGAGGCTTTAGAAGCAGGGGACATTTCTAGTCACTCTAAAAAATCTTGATAAGCTTAACAACCACAAATGAGGTAGCAGCCATGCATGGGCTCCTGTCACAGTGCAAACACTATTTCTTAAAGAAAATTTTTATGAAAATATCATTTGTTGAATCAGTAGAATTTATATAAAAATAAATTATCCTGGAATTTAGTAGGCCTTATCCAATTATTTAAAGACCTTAATAATAAAGTCTCTTATACAAAGAAAGAGAAATTTCTACCATCCTTCAAACTAAATTTGACCACACTCTCCACAAGTATGGTCCTACCAAATCTAATAAGCCAAAACCAATTAAGTTTATTAATCTTCTGCATGTGTCTTTGCCTATGTTTCTGTGTATTTCACTCTCTCCAGAGGCACATACATATATACTAAAATGTTGTTACACTGAAACAAATTTCATACATTTACACACGTGTATGTGCAGAGAATTATTGATTCTATTTTAATAAGAATTTGACTGTTTTGAGCAATTTCATTTCTCCCTTAATAAAATAAAAATTAATTTAAATGTTTTCCAACCTTCCAGGATTTCTGACTGCTACATACCTTAATTGCCCACTTACTGTTACAGTATGACTGTTACATTATTGTGATCATCACCATTCATCAAAACACACAATTTGTCCCATGTTTAAATATTAAGTATAAAAGTCCTCTCCAAAGTCCAAGCCTGCCTCAGAATAAAACAATTAGAGCAATAAAATAAAAAGAAAAGGACCCACATTCAATTTCCAAAGAACATTTTCTACAGTCTAGCCACTGTGACTCCAGTGCCACAGCCTTGAATTTTAAGTTTTTACTTTAAGTGATATTTTACTCACTTGGCTACTGAGGACAATATTTTTGAAGATGGCCTTGCTCTGGTGGCATCTCTGATGAAAACTTTACCCTTCTGTGTTGGGAGCAGACAGAGGCTGCACCCTGCTGCCACACTTATACTGGAGCCACCACAGGGGATCACCACGCCAGGCACTGGGCACCAGGTGAACGGGGACAAAATGAGAAGGGTAGAATGACCTATATTAGGCCAGAGTTTCAGTGCTCTGGGCAGCACAGGTATTGGTGTCTACCTGCACACTCTGCCCTACAGGGGGGCGGGGGGTGAAGGGGTGGTGTCTGGGTCCCAGTCTGCAGGGGTGGTGGGACAGAGCTAATGAGACAGCTGCAAGGGGTCCCTTGGCCTCCTGAAAAGCCAAGGATGTAGTTCCTAGCCTTTGTACATCACAGATGACACTGGATGTCATGGAGCTGAGAAAGAGGGGAGAAGGGGGTTGGAAAAGGGCAGCAGCATGGCTGTTCTGTGGTAGTGCAGGGCAGGAGAGTTGCTGGTCTGGGTCTCGCTGCTGCAGATGCTAGGGCTGCATGACACGTTAGTTAAAAGGAGGTAATGAATAGTTGTAAGATATTTTATCATAGAAAGGAGAAAAGAGGCCTGCCATGACCATTTGGAGAGAGAGAGAAAGGAGAATAAGGAGAAGAGAGGAGAAGGAGAGAGAGGAAGAGAACAGGAGAGCAAGAGAGGGAAAGTGAGAGGGGAGAGCAAGAGAGGAAGTGAGCAAGAGAGGAAGAGAGCAAGAGAGGGCAAGAGAGAGGGGAGAGGAAGAGAGGAAGAGAGCAAGAGAG
>JADRCD010144548.1:20945-34202 GCA_019843815.1 Montemys delectorum
AGAGGGCAAGAGAGAGGGGAGAGGAAGAGAGGAAGAGAGCAAGAGAGCAAGAGATCAAGAGAGAAGGGATGGGGCAAACTGCCCCTTATATTGTGAGGCAGAGCTATATGTCTCTGATGCAGGGCATACCTGACTGTGGTCAGATGACTTGGGGTAGGGTCCAGCTAGAATGCTGGGAGGTTGGGGCATTGTCTACATGATGTGACAGAATACACATCTCCTGCTGCTGGGGGGGTTGGTACTGAAACAGGAGCCAGGAACCCAGGAGGCATGGCTAAACTTCTTCTATCCCTTGCAGGCAGAAATTATCTTCTACCAGGTCACTGGAGTGTTGCAGACCTGTACTAGACCAGGACCAGGTTGCCTGAACAGACCACTGTCTCACACTTCTGTCATATCTCTTTCTCTCACCTGGACTCTTGGGGTATCTCCATAGGGGTCAGATCACTCTGAATAGGCAAGATAAAAAAACATATAAATTCCATGGATTATTATGTAGGTATTCAAATAAGAACATTGCAACTGTTAGACACATACTTGAGTGGAGATTTCTGTGTCATGTAACTTGCAGACTCATGTGGTATCTTATTGAGGCAGACTCACATGGTGCTTTGCTGAGACAAGACCCATAGAAGGATACGAGAGATTTGGAGAGACTATAAATAGGACTCATGACAGTGATATGGCCATTGCATAGGTAGTCTTGTAATAGTTTGTTGGTCTTATGTTGCTGATCTTCACTTCCTGGAGAGAGGCACAGCAGTTGGTTCTGGTCTTACTCCTAGAGATTTGACAGAGGCCTGCCTGTGTCTACTAGATTGAGTCATGCTGCTGATTCCTGCTTGGTATCCTGACACTACTGAACTGGACTGCTAGTGTCTTGACAAATAGAGATTGGAATAACCCCAAAGAACTATTCTAAACAGGTCTACTCCTTGTCCTATTTACCACCATTATCCCCTGTCTTTGAACAGTGGGCTAGAAGGTAGGGGGTGGGGTTTGAAGTATTTGAGAACACTTGTTAAAAGTAGGTTTTATACATACCTATTTATTGTGAACTCAATTGGGTTTCATGCCTACTATCTGTATCATTCCATTTATTTATTATTGTCTCTGAGTTCATACTGAAGTTACACTGTAGTTCAATAAATTTTGATTGTGTGTCATGCTTATTCTCTCTTTCTTTTTCCTTCTTTCTTTCTCTGTTGTGTCAAAGTTGCATTAAAATGCTTTGCCATGGAAAATGATTTCCTAATATGCAAATCTTTTCAAACAACATCTGTCTTAAATGAAAGCTTGTTTCTAAATAGTAAAATTAGGAAATGTAAAATCTTATCATGTAGTTTTGCTATATCTATGCCAAAATTAGTTGACCACAGAAGATTAATGAGTGGTGGGATATTTTGATCCCTGGGGGCAACTTTCTCCTCTTTTATTCTTTAGAAAGGTAGTATAAAATGTTGTTAGACCCACCTGTATATGTATATACAAACATATACATATATATATACACATATATATGTATATATATATACACATACATATATACATACATATATATGTATGTATATATATTCACACATTTTGACTTATTACATAGGAAATATGACTTAAGAAATATAGTTTACTCTAAATAGTTCAATGGCCAGATCGTGATATCCAATCTGCTCCAATACAGTATTTCACAATAACTTGAAGGTAGTAGTAGTTTCATGTATATCATCATGTTTCTTTGTGACAATATAAAATATGAAAGTAATAAATTTTGGTCATCTGGGCTTATCTATCCATATAAATCTTTTATAGAAAGTAGAATGTATATGTTCTTTTAAGGAGCATTAATAAATTTTTGGCTATCATTCTTTAAAAGAGAGAACCTTGATAAGTTGCATGGTAGACTTAATTAAGAATAAAAGTGGTTTCTGTCAGTTGGAACATGGAGATTTCAGTTTCATTTTCTATTATCATTTTTTCTTGTTTGCTTTTGTTTTGTTTTTTTTTGTTTTTGTTTGTTTGTTTGTTTTTTGAGATTAGGGTTTCTCTGTATAGCCCTGGCTATCCTAGAACTCTGTAGACTAGGCTAGCCTCAAACTCAGAAATCCACCTGCCTCTGCCTCTCAAGTGCTGAGATTAAAGGCGTGTGTCACCACTGCCCAGCTTCTATCATCATTTTAAAGGGCATTGAAAAATAAAACTTAAAAAAGAAAATTTTATTTTTCAAGAAGCATGTGCCATTGTATTCAGGCACCAGAAACAGATTAATAGGGTACCAGGAAAATATAATATATGCTGGTACAGGAGGAATTAATGTACCAAAATTCAACACTCTGTTTTGGTTAAAGAAACATACGATAAAAGTAAAACTCTCAAAAAGTGACAAGTGAACACTGATCATCAGAAATACAAGTTCTACTATCCAATTGCTGGTCCTAAGAAGGGTATGTTGCAGAAGTAAAGGAAAATTGTTAGAGAAAATAATTGAGACAGTCAAGTTTAGAAAATTCATACTTGTGTCCATAAGAAAAGAATAGAAACTTTTTATTGAAGATATTTTAATGAAATATTTATTTCATTCAATTAAAAAGAAGAAAAGAATGATCAAACAGAGAAACAGCAATTCTAAAAATCACAAAATAACAGTAAAAATGACAAATACTTTGAATCATGTCCTAGCAACTCTCAAAAACAAATCACTTGCAACTATCTCTTAAAGGCAGAACATTCATTCTTTTCAATGACATGTAATGAGAGATGACTAGACTTAGAACTTGAAAATAAAATATTTGGAAAAAAAACGAGTTGAAAATTAGAGTAAATATCCTTAGCACAGTCTTGCTATAGGGGAAGTTAGAATGGTAATAAAATTATTATCAAGGATAAAAACTTAAAGCATTCCAGATAGTTACAAAAGAGCCAGAGGAATGGATACTGAAACAAATAGAATGAAAGAAAAACATGAAAACCAATGAAGCTGTCGTAAGAATAAAGGAAAAATTTGAAGGAGAATGAAGAAAAGCTTAACAGATCCAATTCTGAAGTCCATGTTGGAAACAGAACAAAGGAGACAGCAGCAAAGAGGAGACATAGGAAGAGATACAAAAGTATTTTAAAAAGTGTTCTGTGTTTTTAATTCTGGGAGATATGAATACATTAAGAGTCATTGAAATAGAAATGAAAAATGCTCAATGTAGGGTTCAGTTTATAAGGATGACTTAAAACTATGTATTTGCATCATTACAAACATCGTGACACTACTCTATGACAACCTGGAAGTGATATGTATATTCTATAAAAAATAGAAACAAAGATGATAGGTCAAACTGATTCATAAAATGAAATTTAATATTAATATTAGGAATATACTAGATATAATCACAATAAGTTAAATAAGAATTAAAAATACATGGAGCTAACCATTCTCCTGTTAAATATGCAAAAGTCCAAAACTGAGAAAATTTATCTTTATTAAAAGGTATAAAATTCACTCTTTTATATTTTAGTTAAATCTAACAATTTCTAATTACAATGGTACAATTTCAAAATAATGAAAATATAAGCTTAATATTGTAGAATTACAACTGTAAAATATAAAAATCAGTTTTCTAATAATAGATTTTATGTGTCAATACAGTTGACTAAACTACATACTGTGAAAGATTTTTATGCTAGTAATATGGAAGAATAAGAGATGTCATGTAGAAATGCATAAATGCACAAACAGAAGTATAGATTAGGAGAAAGGTGTTCATGTTTGTTCAGGGAGAAGGTATAGATAAAAATATGAATATACATATGAATGGATAAACAAAGATAGATGGACAGATGGATAAACAAATGTGTGTTGTGTATGTGCTGTGTCAGAAGCCCAGATGGCATATTTGCTTTTCAAATGTTAGAAATTATTAAATAATTAAAATATTTAAAAAATTATGTCACTTTTGTTGCTTAAAATTCTCTAAATATCATGATATTGCTTGATAGCTGCCTGTTGACAATCAGATTACTTTACTCCAGCTTTAATTTCTAATATCAATTCTCAAATATTCATTACAATTCTCACAACTATATACTCATATGCCGGATACAGATGAGTATAGATTACAAAGTTCAGAGAAGATACTTTAAAGTCAAAGGCAGAGCTGATACAGGCATGAGTAAGAATATCTGAGGCACAGAAAAGAAGTCTTTTTTTTTTTTAAATTATATATTTTCTTTATTTACATGTAAATTTCTCCTTTCCCGGTTTCCCCTCCAACAAACAAACAAACAAACAAACAAACAAACAAAAAACAACAAGAACAAACCCCTGTTGTCTCCCCCCTCCCCATGCCTGCCACCTCATCCTCTCCCACTTATTGGCCCTGGCATTCCCCTACACTGGGGCACAAAACCTTCAGAAGGCCGAGGTCCTTTCTTCCATTGATTATCGAATTTGCAATCCTCTACTATAAACATGCTGCCAGAACATTCAGTCCCACCATGTATAGTCCTTGATTGGTGGTTGGGTCCCTGGGAGCTCTGAGGGTCCTACTTAGTTCATATTGTTGTTTGTCCTAAGGTGCTGCAAACCCTTCAGCTCCATAGATACCTTTCTCTAACTACTTCATTGAGGACCCTGTACTCAGTTCAATGAATGGCTGTGAGCCTCTACATCTGTATTAGTCAGGTATTGTCAGAGCCTCTCAAGAGATAGCTATAGTTAGGCTGCCTTGTCCTTCCTTCAGTCTCTGCTCCATAGTTAATCTCTGCCATGCCTTCCGTGGATATTTCGTTCCCCCTTTTAAGAAGGAATGAAATGTCCACCTTTTGGCCTTCCTTCTTCTTAAGTTTCTTGCGGTTTGTGAGTTGTTCTTCCTGTATTCCAAACTTCTGGGCTAATAACCACTTATCAGAGAATGCATACCATGTGTGTTCTTTTGTGATTGGGTTACCTCACTCAGGATGATACTCTTCAGATCCATCCATTTCCCTAAGAATTTCATAAATTCATTGTTTTTAATAGCTGAGTAGTACTCCATTGTGTAGATGTACCACAGTTTCTGTATCCATTCCTCTGTTGAGGGACATCTGGGTTGTTTCCAGTTTCTGGTTTTGGTTTTTGGAGACAGGGTTTCTCTCTCTATATAGCCCTGGCTGTCTTGGAACTTACTCTGTAGACCAGACTGGCTTCGAACTCAGAAATCCACCTGCCTCTGCTTACCAAGTGTTGTGATTAAAGGCATGTGCCATCACTGCCCTGCCAGAAAAGAAGTCTTAAGAAGCATAATGATGTTGGGCAGAGATCAAATGCAGGCCCAGGTGCCAGTCCGTTAGTGGGTCAATTGAAGTAGACAGTTTGTCACTGTAGGCCACTCAAGCTCAATCCCTGGTCAGAGACAAGAGTTCTCTAGATCAATTTTCCTGAATGAAGCTTATCGCAAGCCATCGTGCCAACCAAATCTGGATCTTCAAGTACTTCCTTCCATAGGGCCAGATGGAGAGTCTAGATTGCTAAACCCATGTGTCTGAGTTGATCTATTTCCACATGTCATTATCTATCACCATATATAAGTTATTTATTACTTTGTGCCATCCGATGTGCTTGCAGTTGGTGGTTATTTACTTGTGTCAACAAAATGAAGAGCTATTCTTTTTTTTTTGGCACAGATACACAAAATGAAATAACTTGAGTCAAAGTCTGCTTTATAAAAATGGAGTCACCTTCATCAGTGGGAAGACAAAGCAGCAGTGGGAAGCCAAGTTCACCACATCTATTGCTAAGTTCTTTGACCACAGCGGGACATTGGTCATAGATGCATATGAACCTGAAATATCCAGGTTCCATGGTAGTCTCGCCACAGAAAGAAAAATAAAATAGCCAATTCTAAAATAAAAAAACTGGAGTCATTCATTCAAAGTGAGATTCTGCTTGAAAGTTTATAGTCTATATGAGATAGATTTACCTAGAGCAGGACCAGCCCATTCTCAGTATGAAAGTAGATGGTTGGATGAATGGTAATAATTATGCTGCCTTCTTTATTTATGTTATAAAAACTAACTAACAAAAATACAAAAGTAACTTAATCATTTACTAGAGAGGAATCCAGTGATTGGTACTGAGTTTAGAAGGACAGAATGAAGCATAAAATATGGGATATAAAGAGTTAGATATTTTGAATTGTGAACTACATAAAAAGTATATTGGATAAAAACCTAAGTAACTTTTTAACCCTAAGCATTTATAAGTCAGTGGCTCATCCAGAATTCCTAAGTGACTGAAGTTAAACATCAGGATTATTTCCATCTTTCTTACAAATTTTAGCAGTTCCTTCTTTATTTCGAGTTGATGTTTATAGCTTTAGTTCATTCAGAGCATAATATTGATCACTCAAGGATTTTCAGAAACTCAGAGCTGAAGGCAAACTCAATTGTAGTACAATTTTTTCTATACTTTTCTTCTACCAGTAACCACCTTTTGTAGATTTCCACAAGTCCAGGAGATGCTCTACTGTTCATATTCTTGGAAACTTTAGGCCACACAAGTTATTTTTATTTATTTATTTATATTCCGTATATCTCTTTCTCTGGCGTTTCAATAGGTTTATATAATAAAAGCAATCAGAAGCTGTGTCTTTCCCACATGAGATCACTGAGCCAAGAAAGACTGAACACCTTGCACTGAGGTCAAAGAAGCTGAAAATAGAAGTATAATATACGTATCTTGAACTTATTTACTGTCTGACTCACAAAGTTCATTTTAAAACATGCTTTTAATTATAGTCAGAAGATTTTTAGTCATAGTGATTTTAGACTAGAATATTTTCATGTTACTTTTTACAGAGACGGAAATTAAGAAAATACCTATTTTTTATTTGATATTTTCTTTATTTACATTTCAAATGTTATCCCCTTTCCAGGTTTCCCTTCCTCCCACAAACACCCTATCACAACCTCCCTCCATCTGCTTCTATGAGGGTGTTCCTCCACACATCCACCCACTCCTACCTACCTACCCTCGATTTTTCTACACTGGGAGTCTATCAAGGCTTCATAGGACTAAGAATCTCTCTCCCATTGATGCATGGCAAAGCCATCCTCTGCTACATATGCAGCCAGAGCCATGTGTACTCCTTTGGTTATGGTTTAGTCCCTGGAAGTTCTGAGGGGTCTGGTTGGTTAATATTGTTGATCTTCTTATGGTGTTGCAACCCCCCTCAACTCCTTTAGTCCTTTCTCTAACTCCTCTATTGGAAAGGCCACCCAGACACTGTCCTACCTGGGGATTCATCCCATATACAGTTACCAAACCCAGAACTACTGAGGATGCTAAGAAATGCATGCTGAAAGGAGCCTGATATAGCTGTCTCTTCAGAGGCCCTGCCAGAGCTTTACAAATACAGAGGTGGATGTTTGCCACTAACCATTGGACTGAGCATTGGTACTCATTTTTATTCATACTTCACCCACATATTTCTAGCTCAGTCACAAGTTAATTAGAAAATATATGCTATGGAGTGCTTACAAAATGGGATCAAGCATAACCACAGTCCGGAAGATCCAACAAGCAGCTGAAAGTGTCAGAGGCAGATAGTTGTACTCAACCAATGTACAGAAGCAGCTGATCCCTTTTGTTGAATTAGGGAAAGACTGAAAGAAGCTGAGGAGGGCAACCCTGTAGGAAGACCAGTAGTCTCAATTAATATGGATCCCCAAGATGTTTCAAACATTGAACCACCAAATAGGCAGCATACACCAGCTGATATAAGGCCCACAACACATATATAGTGGAGGACTGCTAGGTCTGTGTTCATTCAGAGTTGATGCATCTAAAACTCTCAAGAGACTGGAGGGCCCAGGGAGTTTAGAGGTCAGGTGGCATGGGAGATGGGGACATCCACTTGGAGGTAGGCGTGGGGGATGGGGAGGAGGTATGGGATGTGGAGCAGGAGGAGGGTGGACTGGGGGGGGGAGAGCAGATAAAATATGGAGTGTAAAATTAATTAATTAATTAAAAATTTAAAAAACAGTAAAAACAAAGTAAAAAAAAATAAAACACATGCTTACTTTAGTTTTACTGCAAAATCAAACAAACAAAACTAAGTATTTCCCAAGCAGCTTACAGTTTTCTTACTCACATGAATGATATCAAAACCTTTAAATTCAACAATTTGAATTAATAAAAATTAAACTTCCAGAAACATCATGCACATGTTAAGGATTTATAGCATTATATCATCCATCCTCTTTACAACTAAGATATTATCTTTGAATATATTTTTAAGGTTTGTGGACCTTTATTTTACCCATAATATGTTTTCCCTATGTTTTTAATGTTTTTATTTTAAATCTGTTTATTCTTTGGCTGTCTATAGCTTTCTTAGTGGCAAATGACTCAGAACCATCTGTATTGTGAACAGCCATTATAAAATTCTATGGACTGAGTGGGTAACAAACTGCAATCTTATGTTCTTCAAACTTAAATAAATTGTGAAGTCAAAGATTATGTATCAGCACATGCACTGTCCATTAGAACTATTTTCCTTTCTCCAAGGCTGTATCCCATTACTGTGTCTTCAAATAGTGAAAAAGGCCATGAACTCTCAGATATTTCAATTACAGGACCACTAAACACATATGTGAACCTGTGACCTTGTTATCTAATCACTTCCCTAAAGGCCACATTTCCAAAAAGCATTATTATCTGGGGTGAATTTCAGAATGTGGCATTTGGGGAGAGCAAAAGCATCTCGCATAGAGCATCAACCAATGCTTCATTTTTCTGATATTAGCATATTCTTGCCATTTTACCTTCAATTAGAAACTGATCTCATGAGTCTTGTGTTAGAACCCGAGTCTTCTCATTTCTTTCTCATGTCTCTAGTTGACATCGATCAGTGTCATGCCCACCATAAGAACACCTTGAAGTAGAATTTGTGAGCTCCTGATTACTATTTCATAAATCTTCTGCTTGTCTTCCTTCATGCTCAGTTCTGTGTCTTCAAGAACTTAAAGTTTATTCTTGTCTTTCTCTTTATTGTGTATATAAAGTCTAACCCTACAACAAAGTTTGTATTCTGTCCTTTGCATCATTTCTTTCTTCAGAGAAGCAACATTGCTTTTGTGACAACTCCCATTTTTTTTTTTTTTAATGTCAGTATGAAAAGGTGTATCTAGGCCACTGGAAATGACAGATACTGCATATGGCAGTATTGAAAACAGTTGATTGAGAGCAGTAACATGCCACGTCTTCACTCTTAAGAGCTCACAATCTAATTGTAGAAATATTCAGATATAAAAATAGCTCCAGGATAAAGCAACTATTCTTTAAGAGACATGTTGTAATTACAAGCCAAATCCAAGGGATGGCATGAGTCATCTTGTCCTAGGCAGGAGAACAGTTAAAAGGGCTGGGCACAGTGGAATACGAAGTATCTTAAAATTTTTATTGGATTTTGCCAGAAGGCATACGGTGCTTGGGGAATAGAATGAAGGGACAACTTTATTCCAAAGTTAAGTTCCAATTTAAGATTAATGACAAGTATGACACATCATTGTGATAAGAAAATAGGTTAGAGTAAATAACTGTCAGCAATTAAGTATGTGTCTAGAAGTTTACACACTTGGGATTTGAAAAGGGAGAAGAAATGTAAGATATTTTAGCTTAATCATCTCAGTCGACTGAGGAGAAACAAAAGATCATCACTGCCACTGGCTGGCCAGTCTGGGCCTCTCTCAACCCGAGGGAGAACACAGGGTCCTGGTACAGATCAGAAAGGCGTCGGCGAAGAAATAATGGCAGACACTGCTGCTGTACACTGTCACACACACACACACACACACACACACACACACACACACACACACACGCACACACACACACACAGTCTCACCCATCAAGGTAAAGGCCCACTATGCTAATCTTTTGGGCTAGTCAATGCCCTACCCACCCCCCTCATTATCTTTCTAACAACGCAGGAGGTAATTAGTCTGAATGTGTAACATTGTCTGCGAGAAATTCCAAGCCAGGGTTTGGCTAAGATGTTGGAACATTGATGGAAGTCAAAGAGCAATGTCTATCTTGGGGGAAACCTAGCACTCGAGACTATAGCAAGAACACATCTGGGCTACCTCTGAGTTAGGGGATGCCAGGAGCATGAACTCCGAAAGACTGATTTCCTTTGAAGTTTTTTCGCCTCTGGTCTGTGGCCAAGACTTCATTGGAGTGAGCGTGGCACATCATCACCAGTACATACTGATAGAATCACAATCAGGATAAGAATCCCTCCCAAACTGGGTTGCTTCCACACTGTTACTCAGCAGTCAGTGAACTGGCAGTTATTTATTTCAGTGGGAAGATTTCTTTCCTTGGTCTGGAGCTTCCCTTGAGGTGCAGATGGACTGAGATGGACTATTGGAATCACATACAAATTTACTCCTAGAAATTGTGCAGTTTGAGTGTGAAACCTGCATACAGGCATGTGTTTGGACACTGAAGCTGGCTCTGTTGTTTGGGAAGGTTAAGGTTCCAGTAGCTTAATGACAGAGTACCTGCCAATAGGTTCAAAACCCTGAATTTCATGACATAAAAAAGTAGAAATTGCAATAGAGAGAGGCAGATATATAGATATCTATATCATTTTTTAACTTCAAACATTCCAAATAAACTAAAGCCCTAGATACTGTGCCTCTTGTCATCCAGAAAAATATTCTTTGATGCAGTATCCTATTTTATTACTACTCAAATGCTCTGCTTCTCCCTTTATCTTTCACTCAGCAACTCTATGATTCTCATAGGAGCAGGTACACACTGTGGGCCTTGTACCTCTTCATATGCACTTTCAGAAATTCCCGAAAGAATAGAAACTTTGTCAAATCAGATTGTCATAATTTTTATAATTTTAATGATTTTTATTTCCCATATACCTCATTCTCAGCAAACACACTGAAGTATTTTCAGCACTTTGATCCCAAGTCTGTATGTATCAGATTTCCTTTTGTTTCCTATTAACAAAACTCTACTCCCTGTCTAGAACTATGGTTACCCTATTAACAATCAAATGTAAAGATTTTGTAATTTTTTGACAGATTTTCTCAAAGGAAAATCTAAATTTTCCTTCCACTAATTAGTACAGATTTATCTTTACATGTTTCACTATTTAATAGCATATTATTAATTTTATTAATAATTATTTTGATGGTATATATTGTGATAATTACATGTATTCATCACATGTAATATTGCAATCTGAGTGGTAGCTAACATTTTCATATATATATATATACATACATATATATGTAGTTTTGATATGTATGTAAACATAAGAATGATGGATCAAGTTCAATAATCAATAAGAACATGAACTGTATGCTTTTTCAGTAAGGAAAACTTTTAACTATATGCCTTAAAGAAAAAATGTTTAATTGTAATTGAATAAAGTCAATAAAATTAATTGACATTAACACTAATCATCGATTTCTTCTTACCATATTTTTCTAATTAGTAAAATGGCAAAATTTTTCATCTTTAATATATGGCTGTCTTAAAAGACAACAGTATTAATTGAACTAATTTGTTCAATAAAAATAAAATTTACAGATTTTAATATAACATTGTAAATCATAAAAATGTATGAATATATATATTTCACCAAAGAAAGCGAAAATCTATACAAAAGGTGATGTTTAGCCAAATACTCAAAGCAGATCTAATAACAATAGCTTCAAGGTAGAAACAACCTTACAGCTATTAAAAGCTACTAGGTAAATGTGAAATAACTATTAGTAGAATGTTCAACTATAAATGGCAAAATATCAAACATAAAACTAGAGTGTAGATAGAGAAGGAAATTACTGATACATTCATAATATCAAAAAAGTTACACATAATGTAAGAATCCAGGTACCATTGATTAAACACTCCTTAAATATTTTTGTTGGCTTTGATATATAGATAGAGAGAGAGATACATAGATACATAGATAGATATAGGTAGATATGGATATAGATATATACTTTTAAATATAACACTGTTGTATTTAAATTTGTAAATTTTATTTATATTGAGCAAGCATACATAGCATATATATGTTTATAATTTTTTCTTTATATTTATGAATCTGGTATGTTTGAACATATAAGTATTCATTTACCATTGGACTGAGGGAGTATACTGTATCTGAATCATTTGTTCTACAAGAATATTAAAATATTTTATAAGAAACAAATATGAATACGTGAGTCCATAGCAATTATTGAATTCATCCCGATCATAAATAATTTCATTGTGGTTCAATAAAATCTAGAATAAAGATATCTTGACTTTCACTAAAATATAAAGAGAAACTGTGGGGAAGCAATTGATGTTACTGATGTATTTCCCTAGGATACAAATACCAAACCAAGCACTTCCAAAATTTGTTTATATTCCTTACTTAAATTAAGAAATTATTTTATGAAAAGAATAGTACATTAGCAGAGCACCTATTAGTCTTCCTGCAAGAATTAAGCAAGCATGTATTTAGTACTGATACCATTATATATAGCTGCATTACTATCTACATAACTTCAAAAGCTTCAGTCATCTTCAAAATGAAAAAGCAAGTACTTCATACTTTCTAGAGCCACAATGAAGATAAAAGAGATAAAATCCATGTGTAACTCTCAACACAACAGTAAGTACATATCAAGGATATAAAACAGTTTATTAATTACCTTGACAACTATTAGCAGGTTTGATTCTTTTGTAATTTTTTTTTTACAGTCCAGTCATTATCCCCCTCCTAGTCTCTCCTCAGAAAG
The DNA here is from genome assembly GCA_019843815.1 of Montemys delectorum. Classification (NCBI taxonomy): domain Eukaryota; kingdom Metazoa; phylum Chordata; class Mammalia; order Rodentia; family Muridae; genus Montemys; species Montemys delectorum. Next base: position 33,723 of record JADRCD010144548.1, read on the forward strand.
TTCTTCATCCCACTTCTCCTTTCCCCTGTCTCCAAGAGGATGTCCCCACCCCCAACTCCCCACCAGGCCTCCTCATTCCTCATGTCTTCTCTCACTGAGGAATACTAGAATCTACTGTAGACCTTACAGAAGCAACAAGATACAAATGCAGGTCTTCCCTACTATGACAGTTTTAATATTTCAAAAATGTCCTAGTACCTACCATTTTGTAACACATGAATCAACCTATTTAAATTGTCTCCCTTGTCACTCAGCAAATGAGTTGTAGTACCACTTCTTAATGTTCTATGTCACTGGCTTCATAACTCATCAAAATTTTCCTTTAATAGTTAATGAATGTATTCATGCCACTTATTTTCCTATATCACATAGAAGAGGAAACAATGAGAAGAGGAGGGGAGGGGAGGGGAGGGGAGGGGAGGGAAGGGAAGGGAAGGGAAGGGAGGAGAGGAGAGGAGAGGAGAGGAGAGGAGAGGAGAG
>JADRCD010144549.1:0-10552 GCA_019843815.1 Montemys delectorum
TTTTTTTTTTTTTTTTTTTTTTTTTGAGACAGGGTTTCTCTGTATAGCCCTGGCTGTCCTGGAGCTCACTTTGTAGACCAGGCTGGCCTCGAACTCAGAAATCTTCCTGTCTCTGCCTCCCAAGTGCTGGGATTAAAGGCGTGCGCCACCACCGCCCGGCTGTGTGTTGTTGTTGTTGTTGTTTTTTAAATACTGTTTTCACCCTGTTTGTGTCTCGTGTCCCCCGAGACCAGAAAAGGGCAAGCCTCCTCTCTATCTGGAACTGGGGTTACAGACAGTTGTGAGCTGTGGGTGCGGGTGGGGCGGCTACCTAGCACGCAGAAAACCAGATGTGACCATGCAGCAGTCCTGCCTCCGTTTCCGAAGCAGAGCCCACTCAGGGCTTTTCCTCTGAGGCAGGGTCAGGGCGTTGAAGCAGGAGGATTCCCAACAGTTGAGGCCAGCGTGGGTGGACTCGACACTTTAAACGGGGATGCATCCCAGCACCTGGGAGGCTGAGGCAGGAAGCCAGCCTGGACGGACAACCGCAGTTAATCCGCAACTCAGCGCTCGTTCAAACCTCCCCACGCAACTCACCTGCATGATAGTCTTGCGGATCTTCCACAGCCGGTAGGTCTCCTCCTCGTCGTCCATGCTGCTACTCTCCACAAACAACCCTGCGCACTGGCTCGTCCGCCAGTCAGCTCCGAGTCTGCGCCGGACTCATCAAGGGCCCGCCCCCAGCCAGTGCGCCTGCGCGGAATGATGGGAAGGCCCCGCCCAGGTTCGTTCTGTCCTTGGTGAACGCCGGAATAAACCTACCTTCCACAACAGGCTGAGCGGCGGGCAACCCCAGCGTTCACCGCGGCGGTGTCTGCGCGAGATCGCGCCCTGGAAGATCTCGCGATACTTGACCTGCGGAAAATTTCGCCCTACACCCCCGCCCCTTCGGCGTTTGCAAAAGAAATCCGGGCTGTTGTCCACGCCTTTAATTCCCGCCGAGGCAAGCTGATGAGTTCCAGGCCAGCCTAACTATAGCCAGGTCTACACAGGCAAACCCTGTCTCGAAAAACCGAAAAGAAAAAAAAGAAAAGGAAAGAAAGGGGGAACCCAGTGACGAACAGCCAGGCTCATGTGCCTCAGTCTCCCTTTTTTTTTCTCGAGACAGGGTATCTGTGTAGCCCTGGCTGTCCTGGAACTCACTCTGTAGACCAGGCTGGCCTCAACCTCGGAGATCCACCTTCTCTGCCTACCAACTGCTAGGATTAAAGGCGTGCGCCACCACCGCCCAGCCAGTCTCCCTTTTTATACAAGTTTTTATTTGTATATATGCACTTTGCATGAGAAGTTGGATTCCTGCACTCACATGAGGAGGCCCGCAGCCATCTGTAACTCCAGCTCCAGAGGGTCTGATGCCTCTGGCCTCTGAGTACAGGTCCATACTCACATGCAGGCACACAGATAAACATAATTAAACGACTAAAAATCTAAAATGAAAAAAAAAAAAAAGATGTGTGGCATGTACACTATGAACAAACAAGTATGGTAGGTATGTGGTGGGCTAACTCGTGAAAAGTTTGACTAGGTGGTGAGAAAATGGGTCCTATTGAAAGGCTTCCAGAGCTAAACCCTTCCAATTATACAGTTGGATTTCACAGAAACTGTCCTTTTCTCTGGGGGAGTGTGCTGGCTTGAAGTTTGGTACATAGACCAGGTCTTAACAGTACACAGGTGAGCTGGTCGGTGGTAGCACACGCCTTTAATCCCAACACGTGGGAGGCAGAGGCAGGTGGATTTCTGAGTTCCAGGACAGCCGGGGCTACACAGAAACCTGTCTTGGAAAAAACAACAACAACAAAACAGTACAGAGAGTAGCCTGCCTCTGCCTTCTCAGTGCTGGAATTAAAGGCATATACTGCTATGACTGGCAAGGTGTGTCCTGGGAAATTCTAGATGCCTCCATTCTGTCCTGATGTGTGTCTGACCTCGGGGTGGGGGGGTGGGTGGAGGGGTGGGTGGGGGGGTGGGGTCTACAGACCATCACGGTTCCTGCCTGGGAACTTATGCTGATCCCACCATATGCCCTCAGGCCAACAAGCTGAGGCTGCTATAGTTGGCCAAAGGAGCCATGAATGAAAAGTAAGGGGATGTGGACAAAGAGAGAGCCTGGGGCTGGGAGTGGTATTGATACATTTGATTCTGGAGGCCAAGTGGGTAGATCTCTGTGAGTTCTGGGCTGGACACCCGCCCCCTAGCAGGGGAGCCCATGACACACTGTGGGTGGTAATGAAAGGTCAGAGCCTGACCTTGGGATATTAGGAGCTTCCCAGCAGCCATGTGGATAAGTACCGCTGTGGGGGTATCCTCCAGCCTCCAGCTGTAAGAGCTCCTGCATGTAGGAGCCTTTCCTCCCACCTCTGTACCTGGGCTCCTGCCACTTGGTGTGTGATGGGTGAGACTAAGGTCTCCCTAGTCCATCTCCAGCTGACCGCAGAAGCCTACCAGGGACCCCGCAGCAACCACACTTGCCTAGGATCCACAGAGGGCAACAACTGAAGAGCTTAGATCGCCCTGTAAAGGCCCCCAGGCCTGAGGCCCAGAGACCTCAGCACAGCTGATGGAAGCACCATGCAGGCTGTAAAACTCAGCATAGACAGCACCAGCTACCAAGACAAAAACAAAGCCCATAAAATCCATCAAATCCCATAGCTCTGGGAAAGTCTCTGAACACACTAACCTTGCTTTTTGGCTTCTGTAGTTCTGCCTCTGGATAAATGTTCTTGCTAAGTGAAGTATGTCAACCCAAAACATGGCTTTTGTGCGTCAGAGCTCATCCTGAGGAAGGCTCAGTGTTACACTGGGAATCCCAAACACCAGGTGTGGCTGCTGGCTGGATAATAAGAACTTCCTATTGGCTTCTCTGACGGACACCCAGAACACCAGAGCAAACACACAAACCTGAACAGGCGAGATAATAGAGCTCTTCCTGAGGCCAGCAACCCTGCAGAGGCAGGCTCTGAGAGATACAAATAGCTGAAGCACAAGCTTAGGGCATAAAAGCAGTAAGTATAGCTGTCCAAGGATCTTAAAGGGGGCACAAGCCCAGTGGTGGTGGTGGTGCACACCTTTAATTCCAGCACTCAGAAGGCAGAGGCAGGCAGATTTCTGAGTTCAAGGCCAGCCTAGTCTACAGACAGGAAAAAAAAAAAATGGAGGGTGGGAGTCACAGAGAAATCCCTGACTGCATGAAGTCTGGGAAAGACAGAACAGTTGAAGGAAGTCATGAAAATAATTGAAGACATAGGTAAACGTTCACAAAGACAGAGAATTGAGCCAGGTGCAGTGGCACACAACTTTGGTCCCAGCACTCAGGAGGGAGAGGCAGGCAGAGCTCTGTAAGTTCAAGGCCAGCATGCTCTACAGATCAAGTTCCAGGACTGCCCAGAGAGACCCTGTCTTGAAAATAAACAAACAAAGAAACAAGTAAATAAATAAAATTACTAAAGAAAACCACAAAACTGTGGCCAGATGGTAGTGACACATGCCTTTAATCCCAGCACTTGGGAGGCAGAGGGAGGCAGATTTCTGAGTTCGAGGCCAGCCTAGTCCAGAGTGAGTTCCAGGACAGCCGGGGCTATACAGAGAAATCTTGTCTCGAAAAACCAAAGGAGGGGGGGGGGAGAAAAGAACAACTGAAATGAAGTGAAAAATGCAGGCTATCAGACAGAGCCTGAGCCCAGTGCCCATTGTTCGTGATCCTCTCTGGAGCCGCTTCTGGAATAGATGGGAAGAGAGACCCACAGCACAGACAATGTGCAGCAAGCGAGGGACTTTGGAACAGGGTGTCTTCATTGACTCCTACCAGGGCTCAGGGATGTACAGAGAAGAGAAGGAGAGCTTACAACAGCCAGAGGAGCGAGGAAGTCCCAGAGCTGCAAGGGGAAGTGGATATGAGCTCCTACCACTAACCAAGTAGCTATCTCCAACTGTCATCGGCTTGCAAAAGAAAAGTCAGCTTCCTCCAATGGAGTTTGTGTGTGTGTGTGTGTGTGTGTGTGTGTGTGTGTGTGTGTGTGTGTTTTGAGACAGGTTTTCTCTGTGTAGCTCTAGCTGTCCTGGAACTCACTCTGTAGACCAGGCTGGCCTCGAACTCAGAGATTGGCCTGCCTCTGCTTCCCAAGTGCTGGGATTAAAGGCGTGCAACACCACTGCCCAGCTGTTTTGATCTTCTTAAAAATTATTTTTGCTATTGTGAATTTTCTGTGAGTTTCTTGGTGTTTTTTTGTTTTTGTTTTTGTTTTGTTGGGTTTTAGTTTTCAGACAAGATTTCTCTGTGTAGCCCTGGCTGTCCTGGAACTCACTTCATAGACCAGGCTGGCCTTGAACTCAGAGATCCACTGGCCTCTGCCTCCTGAGTTCTGGGATTAAAGGCTCCAGCCACCACCACTTGCTAGTTTATTTATTCATTTGTAGTAAAAAGAAAAAACAGAGCCAAGCAGTGGTGGCACACACCTTTAGTCTCAGCACTTGGGAGGCAGAGGCAGGCGGATTTCTGAGTTCGAGGCCAGCCTGGTCTACAGAGTGAGTTCTAGGACAGCCAGGGCTACACAGAGAAATCATGTCTTGAAAAACAAAACAAAACAAAAAAAAAGAAAAGAAAGAAAGAAAGAAAAAAGAAAGAAAAAAGAAAGAAAGGAAACTGTGGATACAGGCTGGAGAGAAGGCTCAGCAGTTAAGAGCACTGACTGCTCTTCTGAAGGTCCTGAGCTCAATTCCTAGGGACCACATGGTGGCTCACAACTATCTGTAATAGGAACTGATGCCCTCTTCTGGTGTGTCTGAAGTCAGCTACAGTGTACTCACACATATAAAATAAATATTTAAAAAAAAAAAAGAATATATTTAATTATCTACTTTTAAAGATTTGTTTATTTATTTTATGTATATGAGTACACTGTAGCTGTGCAGATGGGTGTGAGCCTTCATGTGGTTGTTGGGAATTGAATTTAGGACCTCTGCTTTTCTGGCCTAGCAAACAGCTACTGGATGTGTCCTAGGGAGCCAAGGAGGAACATAGTCCTCACAGAATCCCAAACAGGGTAGAAATAGCAGACTAAAGATTTGAGACCTTCCAGGGATATAGGCCCAAGGCTTGGGTGTCAAATTACAGTGTAGGTGTAACCCAGTAGAAGCAATTGCTGCACTCCCTTGACAAAGCCCCAGGCTAAGGGAGGAAGCTTTCCCTTTTTCACACTGGGAAGTAACAGGCTGCCTGGAGCACCTGGTAAACGGGCCTCTTTTCAAGATTAGGACAAAGAGTAAATGAACCAGAGTCTGCTCCTGCTCCTGGCTGTGTAGACCAGCACAGCATAACTCTTTCTCTCTGTGTGGAGTGTGAATTAATCTCCATGTGTCACATGACAGGGGATGGATTTTGTTACCTAACAGGTTTGTCCTCTGGTGTAATAAGCCAATTAAAATATATACATATATATAGCTGGGCAGTGGTGCCGCATACCTTTAATCCTAGCACTTGGGAGCCAGAGGGGGCAGATTTCTGAGTTCCAGGCCAGCCTGGTCTACAGAGTGAGTTCTAGGACAGCCAGGGCTACACAGAGATACCCTGTCTCGAAAAAACAAACAAACAAACAAACAAACAAACAAAATATGTGGGGGGGGGCTGGAGAGATGGCTCAGTGGTTAAGAGCACTGACTGCTCTTCCAGAGGTCCTGAGTTCAATTCCCAGCAACCACATGGTGGCTCACAACCATCTGTAATGGGATCTGACGCCCTCTTCTGGTGTGTCTGAAGATAGCAATGGTGTACTCATATACATAAAATAAATAAATAAATAAATCTTAAAAAAAAAATGTGTGTGTGTGTGTGTGTTTTGTGTGTGTAGCCACACACCTTTAATCCCAGCATTAGAGGCAGAGGCAGGAGAATCTCTATAAGTTTGAGGCCAGCCTGGCCTATAGATTGAGTTCCAGGACAGCTAGGGCTACACAGAGAAACCATGACTTGAGAAAAACCATAAATGAAAGAAAGACAAAAAGAAAGAAGAGGAAGGAAGACAGACAATGGGAAGAGCAGTCAACAGACAAAAGCCCATAATGCAGCAATACAAATCTAACACTGCTCCTCACAATACAAATCTAATGCTGTTCCTCACAATACAAATCTAACACTGTTCCTCACAATACAAATCTAACGCTGTTCCTCGCGGGTCAGATGTCAGTCCTATAACAAAACAGGATCGAAGAACTTCAGCTCAACTTGAGAAATGAAAATAAAACTTAAGGAGCTGCCGGGCAGTGGCGGCGCACACCTTTAATCCCAGCGCTTGGGAGGCAGAGGCAGGTGGATTTCTGAGTCAATATTTTGCCCGAGAGAACCCAAGTTCGTGAAACTGCGGGACAGTTTCATAATTGCACCCGAACTCGTGGACTCGAACACGGAGGATTTATGAAGGACACACTGTCAAAGCAGAGCTCTGCCTAAAGAATTCAGAAGAAAAGGATAAAGGCCAGCCTGGTCTACAGAGTGAGTTCCAGGACAGCCAAGGCTATACAGAGAAACCCTGTCTCAAAAAACAAAAAACAAAACAAAACAAACAAACAAACAAACAAAAAAAAAAACTGAAGGAGCTGGAGACATGGCTAGGTGGTTAAGAGCACTGACTGCTCTTCCAAAGATCCTGAGTTCAATTCCTAGCAACCACATGGTGGCTCTCAATCACCTGTAATGGAATATGATGCCTTCTCCTGGTGTGTCTTAAGACAGATATAGTGTAAATAAATAAATCTTAAAAAACAAAAGCAAAACAACTGGAAATAGGACCTATGAGCTCGAAAAGGAGTAAAGACTCAACGAATAAGAGATTGTGGTCTATTTTCAGTATAAGGTATGTTCAAGTTCACTGGAGAATCGGGATGCCTGGGGCAGCCGTGACTGCCTCCTGAGCTCTCAATTCATCCTAAGGTTGGAAACTTGCTAACAGTCTAAGCCCCAGGAGGGTGGAGAATTCGGGGAGGGACTTCTGGGAAGACTGTCTGGAGGGCCAGCCTATGGGGAAAGCACCACAGGGAGCTGTGATCAGCTGTGGGGTGGGGTGGAGCCATTGTTCCCTGGCCACAGGGCCTGCCAGCTGTGGTCACCTTCTGTCCAGGCTGATGTTGGATCTTGCAGAAGGAATAGCTGGCTTTCACTCTTAGCTTTGTTGTGGAGTGAGGGTCCTTCCCCTTACAGATGTGTGCTTTCACGAGTGTGATTACAAAAACTCATCCCCTCTCTCAGGGCCCCACACCCTCCAGCTGGTCTCCTCTCTTGTTATCCCTTGCCCCCTTATGGTAAGCCATGTTTCCTTGTGTGATGCTAATGGGAATATATTGGCATATATTGGCTATGAACAGGGGGCATGCAGCATCCCTGCAATGAGGAGGCAGAGAGGAGATGTGCTTCCACTTTTTTTTAAAAAAGATTTATTTATTTTATGTGAGTACACTGTAGCTGTCTTCAGACACAGCAGAAGAGGGCGTCAGATCTCATTATGGATGGTTGTGAGCCACCATGTGGTTGCTGGGATTTGAACTCAGGACCTTTGGAAGAGTAATCAGTGCTCTTAACTGCTGAGCCATCTCTCTAGCCCGTGCTTCCACTCTTAAGACCTATGTCAGGTGACTCACAACCATGTCTAGCTCCAGCTTCAGGGGCATCCAGGGCCTCTGGCCTTCACATGTGCCCTAACTCACATGCATAAATACACATGCAGATACACACAAAGACATAATTAAAAGCAATATAAATAAACACTCAGGAGACAGAAGCAGGCAGATCTCTAAGGCCAGCCTGGTCTATATAGCAAGTTCCAGGCCAGCCAGGGCTACATAGTGAGACCCTGTGACGCTTTGTCTGTGCTCAGCTCAGGGAGTGGTGCTATTAGAAGGAATGGCCCTGTTGGAGTATTTATGTCACTGTGGGTGTGGGCTTTAAGACCCTCATCCTAGTTGCCTGGGAGCCAGTATTCTGTTAGCAGCCTTCAGATGAAGATGTAGAACTCTCAGCTCCTGCTGTACCATGCCTGCCTGGACGCTGCCATGTTACTGCCTTGATGATAATGGACTGAACCTCTGAACCTGTAAGCCAGCTCCAATGTTGTCCTTAAGCCAGGCAGTAGTGGCGCACGCCTTTAATCCCAGCACTTGGGAGGCAGAGGCAGGCGGATTTCTGAGTTCGAGGACAGCCTGGTCTACAGAGTGAGAGGACAGCCAGGGCTGCACAGAGAAACCCTGTCTCAGGAGAAAAAAAAAAAAAAGAGTTGCCTTGGTCATGGTGTCTGTTCACAGCAGTAAAACTCTAACTAAGACAGACCCTGTCTCAATAAAACAACACATAACATAAACCTAATAATCCGCAGAGGCTTGGTTGGGGCTCAGTGGTAGAGCCCTACAGTTGCATCTGTCTGGAGCCCTGGGTCCATCTCCGGCTCCACGTGAACCAGGGATGGGAGGCACACCTGACTGTCGTCCCAGAACCGGGAAGCTGAGGCAGGAAGACTGTTTTAACCTTTCAGCCAGTCTAGGATAGCAATGAGTTCTATACCTACCAGGTCTACAGAGGTAATGTGTCCCAAAACAAAACAAACACAACCAAACTCACTCTGTGTGGGGTTTCTTTGTGGTCACTGTATTTGGGGCACCTTAGCAAGGGTCAGGGAGGGGCTAGGATACACTCTGCTGTTCCTGGGGGTGGCTCAGGCTCTGTGGGAATCCACACCAGTAAGGAGCTGTTCTATATGGAGCACAGTTTTGCAGGTCCCTGGGCTCCCGTCCTGACTTGTGTCCTCCTGGCTCTCTTTTGGTTCCTTTCCTGCCATGCACAGCAGGGAAAGGAACTGTCCCCATGCAGCTGTGCTGGGTCTGCAGCAGGTAATCCCAGACCAAGCTGCTGCCACAGCAGTTCTGAACTAGAACAAAGGCCAAAGAGGAGCCAGGTGTCTCAGCAACCAGGAGAAGAAGGTGTCTGGAGGTGAGGAAGCCAGCAAACTGCCAAGTTGGACAAGGTTGTCATGACCTAGGAGCAAAACCAGAGGTGACTGGGGGCCTGTGGCTTGAGCTGGGCCGGGGCTGAGTATCAGGGAGGGGAGGAAAGGCAGATGGAAGAGGTGGGAAGACTGGGCAGGCCTGTGGAGGGGAGCAACAAGGAAGGGAGGAGAGAGGAGAAGGCCTGAGGAGGGGGCCCTGGGCAGGTGAGGGGGTGAGCAAGCAGACTGGGAACAGCGGAAGAGCCTGGCGTGGGTGGCAGGCTGCTAAGGTTGTCTATGCGGCTGCTGGGGCAGTGTTGCTCCTCAGCACGAGGAGTGGTAGGGATGGCAGCTGGAGGAAAGATAGGTGTCCTCTGGAGCCTGTGGCAACTCAGGCTCTGTGTGGAGCCTTAGCACAGGGACTCACTGCCCAGACAGGGGCCAGTGGGAGTGAAGACAGCAGGGTGCTTTGAATGGACAAGGGCTAGAGAGCCAGGTCTGTGGTAGGAGCCTGCGCTGTTGTGGTGGGAACCTAAGCTTGGTTCCCAGCACCCTTGTGGTGGCTCACAGCCACCTGGGACCTGACACTGCTTTCCATGGTGCATAAGTGCATACACACAGAGAGAAGTGGATGACTGAACAATTATTGCAGTATCTAATGATTCCATTTTAGGAGTATCCAGGGAAAACAGGCACACATAAAAACATGTTGTTCAGCATGGGAAAGTGAAAAGGCTAGCTTTGGGAGCACACACTTTAATCCCAGGAGCTCTGTAGGAGGATTCCTGGGAGTTCAAACTCAGCTTGGGCTACAGAGTGCCCCTCCCCCCTTAAAAAAAAAAGCTGGAGAGATGGTTCAGTGATTAGAGCACTGGCCGCTCTATCAGAGGACTCAAGTTCAACTCTCAGCACCCATGTGTACAGCATTCTGCCTGTAACTCTACATCTAGGGGATCTGACACCCTCATAAACATACATGCAGTCAAAACAACAAGTGAACACAAAATGAAAACTTTTGCCTGCTTGGTTGCCTTGTCCAGCCTGGATGTGTTGGTATGTGCCTGGTCTTATTGTAGTTTGTTATGCTGTGTTTGATTCAAGTGCCTGGGAGGCCTGCTCTTTTTTGAGGGGAGGCAGAGATGGGTGGATGGGAGGCGGGGATTGGAGGAGAGTGGGAGGAGGGGAGGGAGGGGAACCTGTGGTTAGGATGTAATATATGAGAGAAAATAAACAAAGACACCTGCCATGTTGTTTTCTGTGTTACAAACAGAGGTGATGACCTCAGCCAGGGCCATGACTGGAATTCCAGGTGCCAACACCATCTGAGGAAGACATGGAGGTGTGGCTTTGGCTTTCTTCTAAGCAAGGGCCCTTTTAGGCTGGTCCTGCCAACCATTGACTAGCACACAAAGGAGCCACTGTCTGAGCCAGAACCACACTGGCTCAGCGGGAGGTTGGAGGAGACACCAGTGTTGCAGGAGACACCAATCTGGTCCTTTATTATTTATTATTGTCGTGTGTGTGTGTGTGTGTGTGTGTGTGTGTGTGTG
>JADRCD010144550.1:0-18531 GCA_019843815.1 Montemys delectorum
TTTTTTTTTTTTTTATGGAATGATATAAATTTTGTTTATTATTCAGTAAATCTCTCTCATTTCAGAGGGAATTGTGATTAATCAAAATTACCTGGTATGCTGACTTTAATCATTGCTCTAGAGCATTTTTCTCAACTTATGGGTCAGAATCCCTTTGGAGGTTAAATAGTAGATATCCTTCATATTTATAGATATTTACAATCCATAAGAGAAGCAAAATCACAGTTTTGAAGTAGCAATGAAATAATTTTATAATTAGGGGTCACCACAAAATGAGGAACTATATTTAAAAGTAACCGTATTAAGAAGATTAAGGAGCTGTGTCCTGAGCTGATCCTCTGCTACTGTGCCAGAGCTGATCCACCAAGAGAGAGGTGGTCTTTCAGGAGTGCAGACATGCCAATGAGCACAGATAAGACCACCACTTCTGCATAGAGGGACATGCTCAGAACCCTCAGGACACAAGAACTGAGAAGTAGGCTGGGACAAGATCCTTCAGGTTTCCTTCTATGCCAGGAGCTGATACTGGGCCACAGTGCCTGGAGCTGATCCAGGGTCATAGTATTGCCAGGGGAGAGCTGGTCTACCAGGAGTGCAGACACACTTATGAGCACAGGTAAGACCACCACTTCTGTTCAAATTCTTGGCCCAAGAGGGATGTGCCCAGAGCCATCAGAACACAGGGACAGAATCCTAGCAGTTTCTGTCTGCAACTCAGAGCTGATCCTGTGCTATAGCTCTCCATACCCAAATTCCTCCCAGAGAGAACTGGTCTCCCAGGAGAACCAGGACTCTGAGTAAGACACAGAGTCTTACAGGAAGAATAAGCCACAGTGAGAAATAGTAAGATCAGAGGTAAACAGATGGCAAGAGTTAAGAGCAAGAACAGAAACCAAGGCTACTTGGCATCATCAAAACCTAGTATTCCCACCACAATGAGCCCTGGATTCCCCAACACACCAGAAAAGCAAGTCTCTGATTTAAAATCATATCTCATAGTGATGATAGAGGACTTTAAGAAGGCCATGAATAACTCCCTTAAACAAGTACAGGAGAACACAGGTTAACAGGTAGAAGTCCTTAAAGAGGAAACACAAAAATTCCTTAAGGACTTACAGACACACACAAACAAAAAAAAAAGGAGACAACCCTGGAGATAAAAAACCTAGGAAAGAGATCAGGAGTCATGGACATAAGCATCACCAACAGAATACAAGAGATAGAAGAGAGAATCTCAGGTGCAGAAGAAGCCATAGAAAACATTGACACAACAGTCAAAGAAAATGCAAAAAGCAAAAAACTCCTAATCTAAAACATCCAGGAAATCCAGGTTGCAATGAACCTAAGCTAAGGATAACAGGTATAGAAGAGAGCAAAGATTCCCAACTAAAACGGGCCAGTAAATATCTTCAACAAAATTATAGAAGAAAACGTCCCTAACCTAAAGAAAGAGATGCCCATAAAAAATACAAGAAGTCTATAGAACTCCAAATAGACAGGACAAAAAAAGTAATTCCTCCTGTTACATAATGATCAAAACACCAAATTAACAAAACAAAGAATATTAAAAGCAGTAAGGAAGAAAGGTCAAGTAACATATAAAGGCAGACCTAACAGAATTATACCAGACTTCTCACCAAAGAGTATAAAAAACAGAAGATCCTGGGAAGATGTCAAACAGACCCTAAAAGAACACAAATGCCAGCCCAGGCTACTATGCCAGCCCAGGCTACTATACCCAGCAAAACTCTCACTTACCAAAGATGGAGAAAACAAGATATTCCATGACAAAATGAAATCTACACAATATCTTTCCACAACCCAGCCCTACAAAGGATAACAGACAGAAAACTCCAACACAAGGAGGGAAACTACATCCTGGAAAAAGTAAGAAAGTATTTTTCTTTCAATAAACCAAAAAGAAGATAGCTACACAAACATAATTCAAACCCCAACAACAAAACAAACAGGAATCAACAATCACTTTTCTTTAATATCTCTTAACATCAATGGACTCAGTTCCCCAATAAAAAGACAAAGACTAATGGACTGGATATATAAACAGGATCCAATATTTTGCAGCATATATGAAATGCACCTCAGTGTCAAAGACAGATATTACCTCAGAGTAAAGGGCTATAAAACATTTTTTCTAGCAAATGGTGCCAAGAAACAGGCTGGAGTAGCCATTCTAATACAGAAATTCACCTTTCAACCAAATGTTATCTCAAAAAATAAGGAAAGACACTTCATACTCATCAAAGGAAAAAATATACAAGAAGAACTCTCAATTCAGAACATCTATGCTCCTAATGCAAGGGAACCCACATTAATAAAAGAAACTTTACTAAAGCTCAAAGCACACATTGCACCTCACAAAATAATAGTGGGAGACTTCAACACCCCACTCTCATCAATGGACAGATCATGTAAACACAAACTAAACAGAGACACAGTAAAATTAACAGAAGTTATGCACAAAATGGATTTAACAGGCATCTCTAGAACATTTCATCCTAAAACAAAAGAATATACCTTCTTCTCAGCACCTCATGGTACTGTCACAAAAACTGATCATATAATCAGTCATAAAACAGGCCTCAACAAATACAAGAAGATTGAAATAATCCCACATATGCTATCAGACCACCACAGACTAAGGCTGGTTTTCAATAGCAACAAAAACAACAAAAAGGCTATATACACATGGAAGATGAGCAACACCCTACTGGATAATAACTTAGTCAAGGTAGGAAAAAAAGAAAGAAATTAAAGACTTGTTGGAATATAATGAAAGCAAAGGCACAACATACAAAAACTTGTGGGACACAATGAAAGCAGTGCTAAGAGGAAAACTCATAGCTCTGAGTGCCTCCAAAAAGAAACTAGAGAGAGCATACAATAGCAACCTAACAACACATCTGAAAGCTCTAGAACAAAAAAAAGCAAATAAACCCAAGAGAAATCGACAGAAGGAAATAAACAAACTCAGGCTGAAATCACCAAAATAGAAACAAAAGGAACCTTAGCCAACTAACCAGAAGGCACAGAGACAGTATCCAAATCAACAAAATCAGAAATGAAAAGGGAGATATAACAACGAAAACTGAGAAAATCCAAAAAATTCATCAGACTACTACTACAAAAGCCTATATTCAATAAAATTGAAAAATCTGAATGACATGGAAAATTTCTAGAGAGATACCAGGTACTAAAGTTAAATCATGATCATCCAAACAGTCCTACAACACCTAAAGAAATAGAAGCAGAAATAGAAGTCTCCAAAAAAAAAAAAAACCCTCAGGGACAGATGGGTTTAGTGCAGAACACTATCAATCAGACCTTCAAAGACCTAATGCCAATACTCTTCAAACTATTTCACAAACTCGAAACAGAAGGAACACTACCTAATTTATTCTATGAAATCACAATTATACTCATATTTAAACCATGCAAAGATCCAACAAGGAAAGAGAACTTTAAACCAATTTCCCTTATGCATATCTATGCAATATTACTCATGAAAATTCTCTGAAACTGAATCCAAATTACAGAAATAACACACTTCACAATAGTCAAAAATAATATAAAATATCTTGGTGTGACTGTAACCAAATAAATGAAAGATCTGTACAACAAGAACTTCAAGTCTCTGAAGAAAGAAATCGAAGAAGACTTCAGAAGATGGAAAGATCTCCCATGCTCATGGATTGGCAGGACTAATATAGTGAAGATGGCCATCTTGCCTAAGGAAATCACCAGATTCAATGCAATCCCCATCAAAAATCAAACTCAATTCTTCATAGAGTTACAAAGACCAATTCTCAAATTCATTTGTAACAATAATAAACCCAGAATAGTAAAAACTGTTCTGAAGAATAAAAGAACTTCTGGGGGAATCACAATCCCTGACCTCAAGCTATACTATAGAGCAATAGTGATAGAAAAAAAAATACCCTGCATGGTATTGGTATAGGGACAGGCATGTAGATAAATGGAATAAAATTCAAGACCCAGAACTGAACCCACATACCTATGGTCACTTGGTCTTCGAAAAAGGAACTAAAACAATCCAGTGGGGAAAAGACAGCATTTTCAACAAATTGTGCTGGTTCAATTGGCTGTCACCAAGTAGAAAAATGCAAATTTATCCATTCTTATATCCCTGGACAAAGCTCAAATCCAAGTGGATCAAGAACCTCCAGATAAAACCAGATACACTGAATTTAATAGAAGAGACAATGGGGAAAATCTTTGAACACATGGGCACAGGGGAAACGTTTCTGAACAGAACACCAATAGCTTATGCTCTAAGATCAACAATAGACAAATGGGACCTCATAAAATTGTAAAGCTGTAAAATTGTTGAGCAAAGGACACTATCAGTAGGACAAAATGGCTACCATCAGATTGGGAAAAGATCTTTACCAACTATACATCTGATAGAGGACTAAGATACAGTATAGATACAATACATATATGTATATATACAACTCAAGAAGTTAAAATCCAGAGAAACAAATAACCTCATTTAAAAATGGGGAATAGAGCTAAACAGATAATTCCCAACTGAGGAAACTTGAAAGACCAAGAAGCATCTAAAGAAATGTTCAACATCCTTAGTCATAAGGGAAATGCAAATCAAAACAACCTTGAGAGTCCACCTCACACTAGTCAGAATGGCTAAAATAAAAAACTCAGGTGACAGCAGATGCTGGTGAGACTATGGAGAAAGAGGAACACTCCTCCATTGCTGGTGGGATTGCAAGCTGGTAAAACTACTCTGGAAATCAATCTGGTGGTTCCTCAGAAAATTGAACATAGAACTACCTGAGGACTAAGCTATACCACTCCTGGGCATATACTCAGAATATGTTCCAACACATAACAAGGACACATGCTCCACTATGTTCATAGCGTAAATATTTATAATAGGAAGAAACTGGAAACAACCCAGATGTCTCTCAACAGAAGATTGTATACAGAAAATGTGGTAAGTTTAAACAATGGGATACTACTCACCTATTAAGAACAATGACTTCATGAAATTCGCAGGCAAATAGATGGAACTTGAGAATATCATACTGAGTGAGCTGACTCAGTCACAAAGGAAGAAACACGGTATGTTCTCATTGATAAGTGGATATTAGCTCAAAAGTTCAGAATACACAAGATTCAATTCAGAGACTGTATGAAGCCCAAGAATAAGGAAGACCAGAGTGTGAATGCATCAGTCCTTCTTCAAAGGAGAACAAAATACTTGCAGGAGAGAATATGGAGACAAAGTGTAGAGCATAGACTGAAGAAAAGGCCATCCAGAGACTGCTTCACCTGGTGATCCATCCCATATACAGTCACCAAACCCAGACCCTATTGTGGATGCCAAGAAGTGCTTGCAGGCAGGAGCCTGTTATAGCTGTCTCCTGAGAGGCTCTGCTAGAGCCTGAGGAATACAGATGTGGATCCTTAAAGCCAACCATTGGAGTTGGAGTGAACACTGGATCTCTGATGGAGGAGTTGGAGAAGGGACTGAAGTAGCTGAGTGGATTTGCAACCCCATGTAGGGAGCAACAGTGTCAACACACCAGACCTCCATGAGCTCCCAGGGACTGGACCACCAACCAAAGAGTACACATGTGGTACCCATGGCTCCAACCCTATATGTAGCAGAAGATGGTCTTGTTAGGCCCCATTGCTTGATGCCCCAGCATAGGGGAATGCCATGGCAGGAAGACAAGAGTGGGTGGGTGGATGAGTGAGCATGCATATAGAGGCAGAAGGCTGGGGAATGGTATAGAGGGGTTTCGGAAAGGGGGACCTGGAAAGGGTAAAACATTTCAAATGCAAATAAAGAAAATATCCAATAAAGAAAAAGAAAGGTTGAGAACCACTGTTTTAGGGAACAGAAAGACAATTTAATGAATTTCTGTATGCAAGGGTTAATTATTTTCCAAAACATAGCAAGTATTTCATGTTTTATATGGTCCTTGTAAATCCTTGGCAGGGATACAAACAGTGCTTAGTTTCTCAAAATATTAAATCAAATCAGACTGCTCATCTGATAATTTTGCAAGTGCCTGATCAGCTGCCAAATTCTCTGTCTCAAGTTAATAACGACACATGTAAAGACTATTAGCATTTTTAATAATGTTACTCTGTTAGTGGAATGAGATTTTAGAATCTCATCTAAAAGATATATCTCTGGGTGGGCCAGTGACAGTACATTGAGGAAGTACAAACTAGAGAGAATAGTTTGTGAGCATGAGCGGCATATTCATTTGCTGGACCAGATATAAAGAAGTCTGAGAAAAAATGGTGCTCAATGTTTGCCTGATATTGTTTTTTATTATTAGATGTCTAAACCATTGTTGTTGTGACTATATTTAATTATCATCAGAACCCAGATTTTTCATCATACAAAAATGAGCTGGAAGTCAGCTTCTCTTTAGGACTTCACTATTGAGAAATCTAGCCTATAGGACTGATCATCTACCAAGTTCTCAGCTTCTAGAGCAGCTAGACAGCAAGTGTTGGACTACTCAGGTCGATGACATATTTTTAATGAAAAATTTGCAGATGAGATTAACATCAAGTTTCATAATTAATTAAATACTTATAAAGTAGAAAGGGATTACTAACAATCACAAATCACATTTACAAATCCAGATGAAAAAAAATTACACTTCAAATAGGAAATATCTTTTCATAAAAAGAAGCTAACAAAAAGAAGAATCTGTATAGCAGTGAAAAAAATAAGTATCAGTACTCAGTAGTGATCCAAACACCTGATATTCTGAGCAGCAGAAGAGTATAGCAGAAAGACATATTTGAAAAAAACTCGGATTCATAGCTTTCTAAAGTAAGCAAGCATAGTGACATAACAGATAAAAACAGAATCACAAGCAAAATCACAAATCACAAGGAATTATGCTGAAAGGCCACACTGAAGATAACTTAGATAAACATATGAAATACAGCAAATGAAAAAAACAGTAAAAATCCAACACAAGGAAAGTAAAATACATGCTAGAAGAAATTAATGAACCTTGAGAGCTTGTTTGGAGGTTCTAGCAGGGGAGCTCAGCTACTCCTATACTCTTCCTCCTCTATTCAGGCAAGGTTGTCCTCTTTTACTGCGCACACAGCTTCAGGAGAGATGCACATGGAGCAGTGAGGAAGGAAAGGGACACCAGCCTAGCCAGCCAAATCAGCCAAATCAACCCTAGAGAACAATGGGGTGACAGATGTCGAAGCCAGACAGCCCTGACATCCTTGGGGATGGAGGGAGGGACCTGGGAGTGAAAGTGTGCTAGGGTGGGGGCAGTGGGTAGAAGAGGGGAACCTGATCTGGTATTGGGTGAGGGAAAAGGACTGAAGCCCTGAGAGACAACAGAAAGAATAGAAACAGGCAACCTAGGGAGGTAGGAGGTTGGGGGGACACTCCAGAATGCACCAGTGACCTAGCGGGTGAGAGACTCTCTGGACTCAAAGGGAGGGACCTTAGATGAAATGCCTTACAGTAGGGAGAGGGAACTTATAGAGCCCACCTCCAGCAGAAAGACAGGACATCAAGTGAGAGATGAGGTTGCCATCCAGTCTGAAAGAATTATACGGATGGATATGGAGAGGAGTCTGAGGAAAAGAAAATCCAATGACAGGCCCAAAGTGGGATCCAGCTCAAGGAGAGGTCCCAAGGCCTGACACTATTGCTGAGGCTGAGTGCTCACAGAAAAGGGACCTAGCATGACTGACCTCCAAAAGACCTAACAAGCAGCTGAAAGAGTCAGATGCAGCTATTTGCACCCAACCAATGGACAGAAGCAGCTGACTCCTGTTGTTTAATTAGGGAAGGCTGAAAGAAGCTGAGGAGAAGGGCGATCCTGTAGAGGACCAGCAGTCTCAATTAATCTGGGTCCTGGAGATCTCTCAAACACTGGACCACGAAACAGACAGCATCCACCAGGTGACATGAGGCCACCAACACACATACAGTAGATTTCCTATGTTCATTCAGAGATGATGAACCTAACCCTCAAGAGACTGGAGGCCCCAGGGAGTTTAGAGGTCAGGTGGGGTATGGGGTAGGGACATCCATGTGGATGCAGGGAGTGGGAAGGAGGTATGGGATGTGAAACAATCCTAGAGTGGATGGGGGGGCAAAATATGGAATATAAAAAGAAATTAATTTAAAAATAAAAAGAATTAATGAAGCATAACATAATTATAAGTCACAAAGTTGAGCAAATTAGTTGAAATTTACGTATATATATCCATATATGTGATATATATTTTCATATAAAACTTCATATACATATGAACTTTTCTCACGTACAGTCCCCTTCCCTACCAATCCAACTCTGTGTATGTGTGTGTGTGTGTGTGTGTGTGTGTGTGTGTGTGTTTATGTGTGTGTGTTCGTGCACACATGTGCATGAGGGTGTCTGTGTATTTCTAATCAGTACCAATTTGTGCTTTGTAATATGAGGAGGGGGTTCTTTCAGTGAGATGCCAACAATCTATTATCAGTAAAATACAAAAAAAATTCTCCCTCTCTGGGAACCTCATTTCTGCCAATAGAGGTGAGATTATGTGCTCAGTTCTCATCTTCATGCAGGGGATTTGTACTTTCTGGGCTTGCACAAGTGTTATGCAGGCTGCCTAATTCACATGTACAGTTGGTAAACTGTGTCTAAAAGATATAGCTTCCTTGCATTTATTCTACACTCTTTGTATCCCTTACTCAGCAAAGATGCTTTTGCGTTGGAAGGAGGGATGCATTGCATATGTATTCCATTTAGGACTGAGAATTCTGCAGTGTCTTATTCACTGGATCTGTGACCATTGTAGATTTGTTGATCACCACTTATTTTAAATAGATGATTCTTAGTTGAGGGCTAAAAAAGTCATTGATTTTTGGATATAAATACATAATTATAGGTCAGTTTGATTCTATTTCCATTTGGTAAAATATAGTATTAAGGCCTATAACCTGTTTAGCCATAGATTCTTGGCTTAATGGTACTGTCAGCTATGAGTTTCCTCTTGTGGAGTAGGATGTACATCTAACAAAAAAGGAGTTGTTTACTTCAGTCTTGCCACTGGCACATCAGTGGCCATTTCCTGCCAGGCTAGTCAGTATTGGAGCTCATGGTACACGTGTGACTTTAGATGGATTTTACTGACCTTTAGCAGGCTGCAAAGCACCACAGAGCATTGGAACATATAGCCAGTAGAATTTAAACATTCAGGTCAGTTCCAAGCACTATTTCTCTATGCTCTACAACTAAAGTACTTGATATTAATAAGGTCTGTCTGATGCTCAAGTTTTGAGAGTTACCAAATGAAAAGACAATAGCTTGGAAAATTTGGTGATTAGTCTATGGGCTCTTACTGGCCAACTGCTCCAAAAGCAGAAACCGTACAATAGTAAGTTAGTTAATTTTCCTGTGATATCTTGAGATCTTTAGTTATCCACCACTCACCACACTCACTCTTCCATCCTTCCTCATCCTCTTTCACCCCAATCCCTCCATTTTTAAAATTTCTTTTAACCATTTAAACCAGTAGAGACTAACTGTTCTTCCTTAAAATCTTACCATAGTCCACTGGTAATTTCTTGATCTCTACATATATCTTTAGGAGTTGTATTTTTAATATGGTGAAAATAAAACCAAATTGTAAAATAAATATGCTTTCAACATGATACATCCTTTCAAAACTGACAACTAAGTAAAATCTTGATGTAATATAGTATAAATTGTATATTTGTATTTTTCTATATTGCAAAAGCTTATTTAGAAAATCTAATTAGCAAATAAGACAATAGAAATGTCAAATGGATGAAAATTGCATGCATTAAATATACTATGTATGCACAACACAGGTAAATTATAAAATAACTACATTATTAGACATTTCTTTTAATTCATATAAATGAGTAAAATATTAGCCAGATTTTTCTACAAAAATTTACATAGAATATTATATTCCTCCAAAGTTTTTATTAAATTTAACTTTAAGGTCAGGAGTAAAGATTAGTTTTAAAACTGTACTGTTTAAAAATAAATCTTCAAAAGTAACAAATAACAAAAACAAATTTGCAAAAACAAAGAGAAAGATAATAAAATGTTAGATATGATCCAAATCATATCAATAACTTAGTTCAAGACAAATGGACTGGACACTCTGATCACAAATAGGAGTTACCGGAAGAGATAAAGTTTCTTCTATCTACAAGGAATACATTTTAAATACAGTGACAGAAATTATTTGAAACTAAAAATAAGAAAGAAATTGATACTATAAAATGGTAAAGAAGAGCCCTAGCGTGACTCTATTAGTGTGGTACAGAGAAGACCTCATGGAAAAGATGGGTATCTATGAGATGTTAAACTTTACACCACTTAGCATATGAATGCATTGTGAAGTTACAAGGTTTATGAATGTGTACTTTTAAAAGAATCTTAAAATGCAAGAAGCAATAGATAAAATTTTAAAAGAGAACTGGGAAATTTTGCAACTCTAATAGAAAAAATTTAGCATCTCAAAAAACTGATAGAGTATACAAAAAATTAAGCCCCGGAAGATATGAACATACTCTCATTTCCTATATTTTAATTACATTTTCTAGATCATTTACTCAACAATAGTAGAGTATACATGGCTTTGTGATGGTCATAAAATATTCAATCTAATCCAAAGGCTAGAACCCAGCAAAAGTTTTAATGTTATCTAATCTATATAAATCTTACTTAAAGAGTCATGAAATAATTTTGGCATTATAATGGCTTTTATCTTTTTAGATATTATTTGTCTATAGATAAAAGATGGAGTGGAATTTGGCAGGATTTTAACGGTGAGCATTATTAAATTATTATAAATCTGTTTATATAGCATTCGTGTAAACAAATGCTAATGGTTAAATAAATGCTTGTCTAATTAAAAGGGGGACAAAAATATAACCACCATATAACTAGGCCACACAATATAGCAGTGTATCCAATACTCACATGGACATACACTACAGTAGTGCACCTGATACTCACCCAGACATCACTAAAAGAGCACCCCTGATACTCATACGGGCATACACTACCACACAGGGATATAGACTATAGCAGAGTTCTTAACACTCAGAATGGCATTTTTGCATTCTTTCCATTTCACAGGAATAATTCATTTTCAGAAGTAATAAAGTAGAACATATAACAATATACAAGGAAGTAAGTCTAAAAATACCCCTCGAACATACACATATGACTGTAAGTAAATGGGTAAATAAAATATTAATGTAGTAAGAAACTAACTGGAAGATGAAGTAAAGCTTATGCTTACGAAATTATTTGTACTCAGATGACAGAATTGAAACAAATTGTATTTCTGATTTTCCTGTTCATTGTTTTTTTATCGATCATGTTGAATTGCTTGTTTAATTCATGAGTACAGTAGAGTACTAAAGTATGAGCAATAATTTCACATGAGTCAAGATCAAATCGTGTCAAACACAGATTAATCCATTCTCAACCTAAGTTCACTTCAGGCCCCAAGCTTGTTGTGTAATCACTTTAACTGGAATCTTGGAAATTGATGACTCAAAATGAAAATAAGCAATAAAAATACTGAAACTAGGAGCCAGATATTGGCACAAGCCTTTAATTCTACCACTCTGAGGCAGAGGCAAACTTGCTCTATAGAGCTAGTTTTAGAATATTCAGGGCTACATTGAAAATTAAAAACAACCAACTTACCAACTAATCAATCAAATAAACAAACAAAAAGAAAACAAAATTCAAAATAAATCATGTTCTTGTTTTGACATCATGCATAAAATATTTTATGTCATTGTCTTAGTTAGGGTTCTCTAGAGTCACAGAACTTAGTCTCTATGTAGTAAAGGTATTTATTGATGACTTACAGTTTGTAGTCCAACTCCCAACAATCAACTCCCAACAACAGTCGCGGCAGCAGCTGTGAATGGAAGTCCAAGGATCCAGCAATTGCTCAGTCCCACAAGGCAAGCAGGCGAAGCAGAGAGAGCTTTCCTTCTTTCAATGTCCTTATATACGTCTCCAGCAAAAAGTGTGGCCCAGGTTAAAGGTGTGTGCCACCACACCTTTAACCCCGGATGACCTTGAACTCAGAGCTATCTATGTTAATCCTATGGGATTCGTAGCCGCTATTCCTCAAGGTCTCCATGCCAAGATTCAGGTCAGAAACTTGTATCTCTCAGCCTCTGGATTAGGGCCACAGGTGAGCCTTCTAATTCTGGATTGTAATTCATTTTAGATGTAGTCAAGTTGACAACCAGGAATAGCCACTACAGTCATGATATATAACAGTAATATGATGCTATTAAAATTAAAATAGTAATGAAAATGTGTGTTTAATAGCTTTATTCCAAACAGTTCTTTCTCTATAGTGATGTCAGAAGAGAACAGTTTTCTGACATTGTTTCAAATTACTACAGGATAATAAATATATGAGAAAATAACAGTTCCATTTCATGTTTTAATAATGTCTATTTACTTACAGAATCATTTTCTATTGGACTGCAAACCACTTCTGACTTCCACCCTAGGTATGGACACGTGCTCAAGAGAAGACTACATTTAGTTAAGGATTTGCCAGAATTATGAGATGTCTGCTCCTGTCTGCTAATGAACAAGAATGTGAGAGTATGGTTGACTTGATCCTGAGACCTGTCAGCTTTAGGACAATTACTCCAGCATCTATTCTGTTTGTAGAAGTGTAAGCAGAAGACACAGGGGCAAAGGATGGTGAAGCTTGGCAGTTGTAAATGACTGGAAGACTCTCCAGGACTGGTGGGGTAATTTTTCTTTATTTCCTCATAAACATGAAGCAATATATTCTGTTTAACAATATATAATCAAGCACCATAATCACTCATATGGATCTAGTATATTTGCATGTCTATTATAATCCAAATATGTGCAAGGTAGTTTACATGTTATTAAGTTTAAGCCTTAGAAAACCCTTGAGCTGTGATTAAACATATTAATACATGTTTAATACATTAAACATATAATTTCTCATATAAATAAACTGAAGCTTGGAAAAAATAAAATGGTTTTTGGAAACCAAATGTAATAATTATTAAATCCAGATATAACCTGCTCTGTCTGTGATGTCTGAATCTAAAGCCTGAGCTGTGGATAGCACTTGACAATCTGTCTTCACAAGTAATGCATAGATGTAGCTTGGTACTTTCACTTCTACTTGTATTTGTGTTATACCCAAACAAATCAAAGTATTAGGCTGTTAACAAAAATAAACAAACAAACAAACAAAAACAAAAAACAAAAACAAAAAACAAAAAAAATCCTACCTATGGTCTCGTTCACATAGTTGAATTTTTGCATGTTTGTAAAATGAGAGAGCAAATTTAAATGAGTAAAGAAAGAAACACAAACTGTATTACATCAGTCAACCTCTAACAATGCCTCAAGACAGGAGAGAAGTGAATCTGTGAGTTATCAGTACTAAGAGAACAATCTGTTCTATTCTATGTCAATACCTTAAAGAAATAGATTATTTAAAAAAAAATCTTTTCAGGCCAGGGAGTGGTGGTGCATGCCTTTAATCCCAGCACTTGGGAGTCAGAGGCAGGAAGATTTCTGAGTTCGAGGCCAGCCTGGTCTATAGAGTGAGTTCCAGAACAGCCAGGGCTATACAGAGAAAGCTTGTCTCGAAAAATCAAAACCAGTTTCTTCAATACTGATTAACATGATAACAATTTTTATTGGCAATTATTAATTGTTTTATCATATAATCTTCAGTCCTACATATTTTTTATCTTGGTAGTATTAAAAGTACTAAAGAAATTAGAAACTAATATAAACTAACATTTTGCAAATTTTCCTGTAATAAAGTATTCAAATAGAAACAGAACTTACAATTCATAAAATTCAGTAATATTTAAATTTTTAAAATAATTGTTATACATACAGTGAGATTTTTGTAACTCAACTAATTAAAAACATTCTGTCTAGTATGAATTTTTTTAACAAAGTAAAAAAAAAATATTGTAAAAATTCTTCTGGGTCCAAAAATTAATTGAATTAAAGCCATTTTTTATTTCCTATTTCTAGTATCTAAAAAAGTCTTTAGAGGTTTATTCACTTTTATTTTATGTTTATGGGTGCTCACCACAAGCTGGCAGTGCCCACAGAGACCTAACAAGGAAAGTAGATTCACTGGAATGGGATTTAGAGTTGTGAGCTGCCATGTAAGTGCTAGAAGTTAAACTAGGATCCTCTGGAAGAGTATTCACTATTCTTTACCAATTAGCCATCTATTCAGTCCCTATTTCAACTATTTTACCATGTATTATAGCCTCCATAATTCTGTATATAGTGGCATAGTTTTTTCATATTATATTACATATTAGTTTAAAGGTTCATCTTAAGTTATAATTATTTATTTTCTGTTTTCCATCATAATGTGATTTCTTACTTTAAAGCCTCATTTGTAAATCCATTTTTTATGAAAACAGATAAAATAGGCTCTATTATATGAACAAAAATATTCAAATGGCAGCACCTTTGACAGAGATAGAATAATGTCAGTAACTTATACTCATACATTTGCTAATATTCATTTCCTCACTCAACAGAGGAATCCATACAAAGTAAATATACTGAATCAACCCAATTGTGAATGTAGAATACCTTCCTCTCCATTGTCCTGATGAGTAATGCTGTTTTCTATTAGAGAATATTCTGCTCGTATATTTCTCTGTGATGAATTTTACATTGTCTCATTCTAAGAAACCCTGAACTTTTCCAAACTAGTTTTTGGAACTCCAAGAATTAATGAATTCAGTAGAAGGTTCATGAGTATAAATTTTGTCAAATGCTAAGTTGAAAACCTGAAAAAATTTATTTAATTCATTTTCAGCCTTAAAATTCTTATCTTTTAGAAAAGGGTAAGAATAATTTCAGAGAGCAGAAAAATAGTATAAGCAAAGGAATAGGACAAAGCCCTTACATTGGATCCGACCTAAAATAAGTCCTAAACTGATACCTAGTAGTATTTTACATTATTAGGGTTATCGTTCTAAATGTTAATAGAGAAGAAGAGTATTTCTTCTCCTGAACAAGACATAGTGTTGAGGAAATTTTAGGACAATTTTAGATAAAAGAAATTTTTGGCTCAATTTTTAAAATAAGATATTTTTGTTCTGTCTTACATGGACATATTTTACATTCATATTTTGAATTATCTTAAATTGCTGTAAGTTAAATTATTTTTATTACATTTATTTATTTATTTATTTACATTTCAGCCATTGCATCCCTTCTGGTCTCCCCTCCCCAATTACTCATCCCATTCTTCCTCTCCCTTCTTCTGCCAGGTATTTGGGGCCTCAAGTCTCTCTCTGGTTAGGCACATCTCTACTGAGGCCAGACCAGGCAGTCCTCTGCTATATATGAGTCTAGGGCCTCTAATCCACTAGTGTATGTTACCTGGTTGGTGGCTCAGTGTCTGTGTGATCTCGGGATTCCAAGTTAGTTTAAACTGCTGATGTTCTTATGGGGTTGCCTCTTCCTCAGCTTCTTCCAGCCATTCCCTAATTCAATCACAGGATTCTCTGACATATGTCCAATGGTTGGGTGTAAGTATCTGCATCAGTCTCAGTCACCTCCTTCTTGGGCCTTTCCCAGGACAATCAAACTAGGCTCCTATCTGTAAGCATACCATAGCATCACTAATAGTGTCAGGCCTTGACGCCTCTATTTTGGATAAATCTCAAGTTTGGCCAGTCAATGAACCTCCTTTCCCTAGTTTCTTCTCATTTTTTGTCCTTGCAGTTCTTTTAGACAGGAGCAATTCTGGGTCAGAGTCTTTGACTGTGGGATGACATCCCCATCCCTCCACTTGATGCCCTGTCTTTCTACTGGGGGTAGACTCTGAGTTTTCTCTCCCCACTTTTGGACATTTCATCTAAGGTCTGTTCCTTTGAGTCCTTATATTGTCTCACCTCCCAGGTCTCTGGTGTTTTCTGCAGAGCCTCCCCCAAAGGTTGCATATTTTCATTAATTTTGCTGTCCCTCAGGGCTTCTCTCCTTTTTGTTAGATTACTTTTTCCCAAATGATTTGAAACAATGAAAGACCATATGTTCTGTAGAGGAGAAAAGCATCCTCTTTCTCTATCTTATTTGAATTATCTTCCACGTATTTTACAGAAGTTTAGGGTTTTTTATGTGAGTTATCAGAAAACAAAAGTTTTATAGAAAAGTCAGGTTTCATTCTGGTACTGAGTGGACCTTTAAGGGTGGGCTTGTCTACATGGGTTTTCTGTATTTGACAGATTAATAAGAGTAGTGAAATTGAAAACTTACCATATATGTTTGAAATACTATGTGAGTTCTATCCATGGATCTATCCATGTGTCAATTATCTGCAGAATTCCAGATAAATTCCAAAGAATATGTTTAAACATTGAGCTTCACATGGTATTTGAGGAGTATCATACTAAAGTATTTGAAGCATAGATGGGCAAGAGTAACTTCTGCTTAGAGAATAATAGAGGAAATGGAAGGAATACAAGTAAGAAAACACATTTAAAATGGTTTTCAGAATACAGGGCATAAAATCTTGACTCTACATTCTTGAATCTATTAACAGTCTTTTTACTAAAAGATGGTAAAAAAAATCTAAGGTAGTATTCTCAGGAGTTGCACATTAAATTAAGAAATTGAAGGCAATTGGACACTGAAAGAGAATCAAATATTTTACAAGACTGTACCCCTAATGAAGTTTCAGCTAGAGTACTGAAACAACATAAAATAGAAGAATATGGAAAACCCCCAGTCCTCATGTCCAGGCATGAGTGTCTTTGCAAGTTTGCTTTCTTGAGGTAAGAATTTGAGAGATCTACTGAAAAGATTGTGTTGTAGATAAAGATGATGTTGGAGAGACACAGCACATGCTCAATTAAAGAAGACTGATCAAAAATTAAAAACTGCAAATCATTCAAAGCCTGTTTCATTTTAGAAGTATAATGTTTAGTACTAAATATTACTAGTGCATGTCCTCAGCCTACAATGTCCTTAAATAACATTGAAACAGTAAATACTTTAACTATGAAACAATGGATTTATAGCTAAATACCACCTGTGCATACTTCTGTCAATCTTGCTGTGTAATTTTATAATTACTCATGCTGGTGAATGTAAATCAATGAGTAGGCTTCAGAATTTATTGATAGTTGATGATGGGAAACTTAGAAGAAAATTATTTACTTGGAAAAATCAAGAACATGTCATTGCTACAAAACACTATATTCTTATAATTTTCTATAATTTGCAAAACCTTGCAAGAAAAAACTTACAAAGCTTTGTAGTACAAATGTAACCTTACAAGTCACAATCAAATTGTTTTATATATTTTTAAATATAGACAGTATTTTGTGTGTGAATATGATGTGATGTGTATTCATGCACAAATTCATGGTCAGATGGGTATAAATTATCTTGGTTGGTTTGTGTTGATGTATTTAATACATCTAAGAAAAACAATGATTTCATGGTAATCCTGCTGATCACACAAGTAAAAATCATGCACTTAAAAAATGGTCTGCTTCATTCATATCCCTGATATTGTTTAGAGACAGAGCCATTAGGCTATTATTGAAAGACTATAGTTGATGTAGCTGAAGGTGTTAATAATTAACAATTAAAAAGAGGAAAGAATGAGAAAAACAGAAAAGAGAGAATACTGTATGAAAGAGAATGAAGTTATGTGGACTAAAGTTAGGAGAAATAATAGAGAAAATAATAAGGAATAGGTACAAGCAAATAAAGTGGAATAATTTCCTATTCACAAGTGGTCCAAACTAAAACAGAACAACTAAACAATTGAAATAAAAGAGTAAAATTAAAGATATCCAAATGTAAATAAGAAATAATGTGAAATAGAAACTTAAACCACCAGTTGTCTTTTTTTTCCCAGCATTGATCAACAGTTTTCCAACCTGAAAGTCAGTGTTCTATCTCTCTGTGCATATACAAAAAGGGCTTTAGGTCTCAGGTTTTCAAATGAATTAGTGTGGTAGTGTGAATATGTTTGGCCCAGGGAGATGTGCCCTTGTTGGAGTAGATATGGCCTTGTTGGCAGAAGTGTGTCACTGTGGGTATGAGCTTTAAGAACCCATGTCCTAGCATCCTGGAAGCCAGTCTTCAAGGTCGCCTTCAGATGAGGTTTCAGAATTCTCAGCTCACCCATGCTTGCCTGGATTCTGCCATGCTCCTGCACTAATGATGATGGACTGAACTTCTGAACCTGTAAGCCACCACCACCCCACGCCACCCCCACCCCCAATTAAATTTTATAAGAATTTCCTTGGTCATGATGTCTGTTTACAGCTGTAAAACCCTAACTATGACAGTTCATTAGATGGTTATGTTTCATCTGTTGATGATGACTCTGTGTCAGCTTTCTATAATGGTTTCACAGTCTGACACACACACACACACACACACACACACACACACACACACACACACACAC
>JADRCD010144550.1:22470-39197 GCA_019843815.1 Montemys delectorum
CTCTCTCTCTCTCTCTCTCTCTCTCTCTCTCTCTCTCCAGGTCTTTTCCATATACATTATAGCCTCCACTTTAGAGTTTTCATGGGATTCCTAAGAGTGAAAACATGAAAGCAAGGAAGATTCTGTGTCTGCATCTATATCTTGTGCCACTTCTTCAGCCCTGTTTCTTCTGTTTCTTTTTACATATTCCAGTGTGGTTCTTTTTGTCTTACCTTTTATATCATATCATATGATATTATTAACCTTAGAAGCCTGATTTTATTCTAATGAGAGACAGAAGTGGGTTGGATTAAGATGGAAGAAGAGATGCAGAGACACGAGGGAGAGAGAGAGAGAAGAGAGAACCAGGATTCTTAATCTCTAGAAAAATTATAAAACTCTAATATTTGTCTATATATTTTTCCTTAATTTTTAAATAGTTCCTTGAGAATTTCATAGACTATAACTTGATCATGTTCAAAATTCTCACTCCCTTCTCCTACCAGATCTATAACATACCCATCCAACCTTAGTCTCTCTTTAAACAAAACAAACCAAAGTAAAAACATCAAGATAAATATGTGTTTCCTTGGTACCCCTTGTGTATGTGGCCATCCATTGGACATGATCTACTTACCAGGGACCACACACTTTCAGAAAACAAATTCTTCTTCTCCCATTGGCTTATCAGTTGCCACTAGGTACTCTGCCTGGGCTGAGATTTCATGTCTACTTTCTCATTCCATGCTAGAGTTCAGCTGGGTTGACCTCAAGGTGCTTATTTATGCTATTGCAACTGCATATCAGTTTATAATTCCAACTGGCTTGATGTATCTGGAAAATGTTTTTTTCCTTGTTTTAATCTATCACCTGTCTCATAGAATCATTCTGTCCCCTTTTCCTCAATGATTCCTGAGAACTTGGCAGAGAGGTGTACTATAAATAATCCATTGGGGCTGAGAACACTATAATATCTGAATTCTGTAAGGTAGCTTTTCGCCTCTGAGTTAATCACAATCTATTGAAAAAAATTCCTGGTGAGAATGCAAATATGCATTAATATATGAATAAGAAGGATCAGTTACTAGTAGTTAAGTTTAGTACATTTTCAATTTAGTCGAGTTAAGAGTGGGAAGTTCTCCCCTAAGGCCTACCAATAACTCATCAAAGCAGTAAAAACAGTCATTATATTACAATTAACACTATGATGATGTGTTAAATTTTGGCATTTTTTCTTTTATATATCATCAGTTTGTTTATTTACTATTGTAAAGCCTTTATCCTCTCTTATTCTGCAACTTTATAGATTTTTTGAATGTACTCTCTTATTAACACTTTCAAAATCTAAAACAAATGTAAATTTCAAAATAGAAATATTAACTTTATACATTATAAAGCACTATGAGAGGAAATACTTTCAGATTCTAAAATTTATCAATGATTTTAATTGAAGAAAATTTCTTACTTATTTTC
This sequence comes from Montemys delectorum, assembly GCA_019843815.1. Classification (NCBI taxonomy): domain Eukaryota; kingdom Metazoa; phylum Chordata; class Mammalia; order Rodentia; family Muridae; genus Montemys; species Montemys delectorum. The sequence goes on from JADRCD010144550.1 coordinate 23,923, forward strand.
AACCTTGATAATAAGGTTCCTACATCTTTGCCAAATTCTGTGCAAATAAGGATTTGTAACTGCATAATGCCTGTCAGAAATGTTTGCCAAATGTTAACAAGGAGGCATTTGTTATCTTTGTTTTGTCTTTGTGAATAGTCTGCAAAAATACATATTTCGGGAGGTCAAATTGTATATTTACATTTCTAGAAGATGTTGTGGATGGGCCTAGTGCTGTTCTTGTGAGCCAATCCCCTCATGAATAAGGAGTCAATCACTGGGCTAGTAGAAGGGACTTCTGGGTTGGATGGAGGAAGAGAGGAAGCAGGATAGAGTCAGGTCTTTTTATTTGGGGGGGGGTGTAGGAATAGTGTGAGGACAAGATGTAGCTACAAGTGTCTTCTGGTTTCAATGGAGGATCGGAGGGTTTATATTTAATAAGGCTTACCAGATTAGGATTTTAGTTGCTGTGCCTAGCATTTAAGTTATCTTGTTTCTGAACTAAGTTTGTGTGTTTTCCTTCATGCAGAGGCTCATCTGAGTTCAAGAGAGAAAGATACTGTGGCAAAGTGTGAGTTTGCCTGAGGTGTACAACAAAGACCATGGAGTTCTTGAAGCACATGGTTGGCATGACATCAACCCACCACTGGGAATCTAGCAAGCTGGGTGGAGAGACTGTGGAGTTCTGAGTCAGAGTCTCCATGAGATAAAAATAAATCGGCCATTGCCCGCCAGTTCATGGCCAGTCAGGCCAGCCAGGACGAAGTTGCTATTGCCTGGCAGTAGTGCAGGAAGCTTGCCAGTCTTTTTTAATAATTCCTTCAACAGAAGATAATTATGTCACATGATATTTGGCATTGTTTGTCTGGTAAAGATTCTGCATGAAGTTAATAAGAAACTGAATAATTGTACCACCCTTTGTGTGTTTGTGAATGTGTATATATTTGTATGACTGTGTGCTTACATTCATGAGGAGTTCAGAGGTTGATATTAGGTATCCACCTTGAGAGTTATCACACTTTCACATCAGCCCATTTTCAATTTTCACCAGAAAGCTTCTTTGTTGTACTAGATTTCTGTTAACTCGGAGATGAACAATTGGCTACCGTGCCCAAACCAGATGTACAAAACCTCAAAGTTATGTATTCAAGTGATAGCCACCTCATAAGGAAAGAATAAGGCCTCTATCTAGTGTTCCATTGCCCCCATTCTTCCCTTAGTGTATAAAAGACTAGAGGGAAAACACATGAAGAGTTACATTTGTTGCCCATATTTGTTTTAGAATTAAGTTAACTAAACTTCTACTCATTTGAAAGTATTTCACTGGGACTTTTAAAGAATGAAATCACTCTACTATATAAAATGTACCTCTAGTGGAATTGGATTGAGAATGCAACTTGGATACTCATATTTGCAAATGTATTTATGCTAATAACAGTATTATAATAATGTAAATTGACATCTATAATGATCTAAGAAAATATTAGCCTCTCATTAATATAATCTTCTAAAAAATTTTATTTGTACAGGCTGAATACACCCAGGTCTGACTCCCTCTCCCCAGTCCCTCTGTGTATTGGCGTGTGTACATAGTAAGGTGAAGGCCATAGGTTAATATTAGTTATCCTCCTTGTGATTTTTCCATTTCACTGTTTGAGACAAAGTCTATCAGTGAACGTGGAGCTAGATTAGGCTAGGCTGGCTGGCCTGCAAATACTAAGGTTCTTCTTTTGTTTGTCTCCATAGTATGGGAATTCCAGTTGTTTGCCTGGAAGACTTGGATCTTTAGATGGGTTCTAGGATTTTGAAATTAGGTCTTTAAGTTTGTGTAGTAAATATTTTACCAACAAATCTATGCCCCAGCCCTATTTTTTATCTGCCCCCCAGAGAAACATCATCAGCCTGTTCTGTTGCTATTTTATCTGACCCTAAATACATACAATAGTATTTTATATATGATTAAATTTCAGGAGTCTAGGTTTTCCTGAGGATTTTGTTATTTTAAATGGAACTGATTTCGATGTTGCTTATGCAACATTCTTTTTCAGTCTAAATACATTGTAGCTTGTTTCTCCATAACTTTTCTTGTGCATACTGTATTATAGATTTAAATTAAACAGGAAAAAAATCCATTTAATTCAGATAGGCTGATCAGTACATAGTATTAATGGGTAAGATAAAATGAGCATATTCATGCTTTTGGAGATCTAGTCATTTGGCATGATTTCTAATAGATTGTTTTAAAACAATCTATTCATGCACCACAGGTCTCAAATCAAAAACAAACTATACTGCTTGGAAAAGGCAAAGTGAAAGCTATGGATTGGTTAGTCACTAGCCTGAGCTATGTAACGGAAAACCCTAGGCTGCTCTAGCATAGAGTAAACTCAGTTCATGGTAGACTGGGCTAAGCTGTTTTAAGACTGCTTCCACATTTTTTTTTGACTTAACATAAAAACTAAATATTTTCTGCCTTGTGATTCTAAGTTGTTGGCTGTACAAAAATAAGTGAACTTTCAGAAGAAGAATCAGCAGGCATAGCAGATCTAGCCTTCTAGAAAACAAGAAAGGAACCACAATTATATGATTGGAGACTAAACAGAAGGCAAAATACTTTCCTTCCTCTGCTCAAATAGGCCTTGCCTGGAGGTGACGAAACATCTACTATATGCACTTGTATAAACAGGCCTTGTCTTTATATGGTTCATTGGCAGGAAAAACAGTAAACAGTAACTCATTACACACGGTGCTATCTCATTACACAACAAGCTACTCTAGCATATTAAAAACCAAATACGAAAAGCCTAAAAGAAAACATGACTGAAATTAAATGTAAACAACTATGCCTTTTATTTTAGAAATATTGATCCTCTGCAAAAGAGTGACATGTTTAATGAATGCCCTTAATGATTTTACAGTAGTTCAAATCATCTATGAAAGTAACATGGTTCAGAAAGAATGCTAGAATCTGGTGCCCCGTGAAATCCAATATCCTTGTAAGCAACAACAGTTACTGTGTCAAAACTATCTGGGAGCAAGAGAACTACAAAATCGAGAAGGGAAATAAAGCTCATTTATTTTAGCTTTAGTTTCAAAGTCAACTAAAATGCTTACAGGGGTTCCATGAAAACATTTCCAAAACTAATCTAATCCTGTTCATAGTAATTACTTTCTTCCTTTCAGGCAAAACACAGTTGACAGAAAACAGCAAACGGGTTTGAAGGGATTTTATAGGGCTGAGGTATCATACTCAAAGAAAATTCCCTTAACTTTAAACCATAGCTCTTAAGATTTTATTTTCAGGAACTCTTCCAAATGCTTAATGGCAGAAAAATTATCAAAAAACTAAGAGAAAAAACAGGGGCTATAAAAGAATAAGCTGCAGGAAAGCTGAGTTTGCCAAAACTTTGAGATTGGTATTAATACCTACAAAAGTTCAAATAATTTAAAATTGAGGAGATAGAAATGTCAATCATATAAAGAAATATACATAGTGAAATATATTAATTTATTTGATTTATAACAACTACAAACAATATTTTGAGCACTTCAAATACGAATATAAGGATCTTCCATATGGTAGAATCAACTAATATAGCCTTGGACACAAAATGATACTATTCTTCTAACTATTTGTGCTCATGTGTAGAAAAGAGCAAACATGGCAACATTGTTTACTAATTATAAATATTACTAACTCTGTATACAAAATTAAAAACTAGGGCTATTAGACATTTGTTGTAAAGGCACATTGTTTTTCTGACCTATCCTGGTTCTGTGAACACGTATAGTAAGTTCAATTGGGATGCTGTTTTCAAATGACTTTTGCCAATCCAGGATATAGCCTTCATATAAATCTCTATTCCTATACAACTATGAAGAAATTAAGTTGAAAGATAGTTAGCACTAATGCCATTTTGCTTTTAATTATATTCAAATAAAAATCTATGCTTAGTAGGAAAAATAAATCTTACAGTAATAGAACTTATTTAATCTTAAATTAAACATTGTGCTGCATATGATTGTTCATTTTATGGAGAAAATATGAGTTTCAAAACATTTAAAGAGATTGTTATAAGTCCTTCACTGTGATAAGTGCCATTATGTTTTAAAAACCAAGCTTAATGAGAGGGCATTACATTTTCAATACTATAGCAACATAAGATGAAACTGAATGGATGGCCAAAACACTTTATTCAATATTGGCCAGGATGATGGACACTGGTGTGGTCCATACTCGGGATTCTCAGAGAATAGCTGCATTCATCCTGATGTACTTCCTGCCCGCATAATTCCTGCGTATATGTGAGTAAGTATATCCTGTTCTGTTGGAGCAACCAACCTTGTTTACTGAAATCAAAAAATGTTGCTTACATAAACAATATTCCTGACAATTATAGGAAGTCATCAGTTTTGAGGCATGTGGGGCTTATAAATTAGAAGCATGTTAGTTTCTTAGATATCTTAAGGACAGTAATTTAAACTTAAAACATAACTAGACCTCACAGGCTTCATGGCAAGCTTATCTTTGAAATCAGAGTGATGGTTGGCTGGGAGATAGCTCAGAAAGTAAAACATTTGCCAATCAAGTCTGGAGAAGAAAAGAAAGGATGGGAAGCACCTGTAGGGTCAGGGACACCAGAAGAACGTGGTCCACAGAATCAAATTTCTGGGGGCTCAAGTGGGCTCACAGAGATCAGAGAATCTGAATGAGTTTGACCCATTCTCTGAAAAAGTGTTATGACTGTGTTGCTTGGTGTCCTTGCATGACTCCTAACAGTGGCATTGGAGGTGCCTCTGATCCATTTGCCTGCTTTTTGGCACTGTTTTAGTCCTACTTGGTTACCTTGGCCAGCCTTGATGTTAGGACATGTGACTGGGCTTGTTGTGGTGTGTTAATGCTGTATTTAATTGATGTTCTGTGGAGTCATGCTCTTTCTGAGGGGAGACAAAAATGGGTGTGACCTAGGGGGAAGGAATGTAGGATTGAAGGACTTGGGGAGGTTAGGGAAGGGAAATTACAGTGGGATCTAATATAAAAGGGAAGAATAAATATAACAGCATGGAAAAAAAGAGACACCCAGCTTACGGAAGAATATCAATTGCCTCAGTGCCCAGAATTCATCACAGAATGGGCTTTCCACAGTCACTTCTTCTAATTATGTATTCTTTATATGCACATATGAACATACCTGCACCTGCCTTAGTCCTCATGGGAATGTCAGAGACCAGTTTTGGCTCTCACCTTCATCTTATTTTAGCTGCTGTGTGAGAGCCATGAGCTTTGGGGCCAGTTTTCTGTGTCTTCCTGGAGTCTTCCCAGTAAACACAGGTTCAGATCACTGATGCTAGTAACTAAATCCAGCTTTTATGCGGTTTCTGCAGCTCAATAATTTTTAACTCCCCATAATAAAATATTTGTTGACTTGAATTGAAAACCATAACTCTAATTTTGTTTTAATTTTCTTCTATCTTACTAATCTGTAAAACTCTTATATGGATGCAGGATTTATGTTTTGATTTTTTTTTTCAAAATAGACTTTTGAGGAAAAAATAGCAGCACATTTTGTAATGATCTATTTTATGTATATATATATGTATATTTGTATGTTTATTATTTTGCTTTTTGTTTATTTTCTATTCCAAATAATATTTGAAGTGAATTTTCACTTACTGTTTGCTGTAACTTCTAAAGAGTCAAATGAATAACTGGGAGTTCAGAGATAAATGGGAAACTAGAGAAGAGAATACTGTATCTTACTAAGAGAATTGTACTTCTTTCAAGTTTTTCCTTTACCTTGTTCTGTGCCTTTAGAAGAATGGGAAAGAGAGCTCAGACTGACTGATGATGATTTACATCTCCTCTGGTAATCGTTTTCTTTTGAGTGGAGAGAATTTGTGACCTTTTACTAACTTCTTTTTGACAAAGAGAACTGGATGTCTAAAAAAAAAAAAAAAAAAAAAATACATGAGATACCCATTTAACACCTGGAATCAGAGATCCTACTTGTATCTTGAAAGTTAGCTGCCTTGTTGTAGTTGAAGAATTCCATGTATCAGAGAATCACAAAAAGCCTCTCTATTGTCAGAGAAAAAACAGTCTCCTAGAACAGCTGCAAGGAAATGAATTCTATCAACAACTAGAATGATCTCGGGAACACCTTCCTTGTACAACTTCCAAATCTATTTTAGCCTGCTAAATCCTTAAAGGATGCTCCAGATATGCTGTCCCTAAAAGGAAAACTCCAGAAACACGACCTTTAAAAACGTTGTGTTTTAGGTTTTTTTTTTTTTTTCTTATTTTATTTTCTTTTTCTTTTTTCTTTTGGAGGGGAACCTGGGAAAGGAGATATTGTAAATAAAGAAAACATCTAATAAAAAAAAAAACATTGTGTGTGAGTGTGTGTGCCTGTGCATGTGCATGTGTGCGTGCGTGTGTGTGTATGTGTGTTTGTGTGTGTGTGTGTGTGTGTGTGTGTGTGTGTGTGTAGCAATAATAGTAATAAAGTAATAGAGAAAGCGAATTAGAGGTGTGGAAAGAAGGTAGGATTAAAGGAGAGAACAGAAAGGATATGAATACAGTCTATATATACAAAGTTAAAAGACTAATATTTAAATATTTGAAATTTTTAATTATTTAATTCAGCAATAAAAACAATCAGTGAAGTACATTATCTTTATTTATTCATGTCTAGTTTACTTCAATATATTCTTAGCTAACTTAACTCTCAGTATATTTTTTCTAGATGTTTTGTTAGGTATTATATTTTGAGACTTCATGTCTTTAATCTTCAAGATGAAAATCAGTGTTCTCACTTAATAGAACCTCATGCATAAATACAAATTCAATATATAGAGCTTAGCAAAATGTTGGAGCTAAACTTTAGATAGCCTATCAGATAAGAGCCTTGGTCCAGTGACTTCTTTTTAGTAGTAGGGTACTTTCTTCATATGATAGACAGATTTCTTATATGAAAGACAAATTCATGGCTCTTTTGTTATGTTATATTTAACCTACATACTTCTAGAATACTTAGAAACATGACCAACAGAAAACCACATTTTTAACATCATGTACAGTTAAATATATCCAAATGTTTTTCACTCAGAGTCATTATCTAACATGAAATTATTCTTTCAGTTATAAGGTATATAGTATACATTCCAAGATTTTTTTTATTTTCTTCAATATTGATAACTAAAATATGAATATTTATATAACCAATAACATGAAAGTATGTTGTGCCACTGGAAGGGGTTACCCTTGACAGAGAAAAATAGAGCTTATGCTTTCTAATTTAGACAGTATACAGAATTCAGAATGTATGGATTTTAATTTAAAGACTTTATTTTTTATGGTTTAAAAATACAAGTACAGAATATTTCTGTGGCTATTGTGAATGACTATCTTTGTAAAAGCAAGGACTCACAAAGTATCATTTTGGTACTTTGTCGATACTTTCTGCGTTTTTGCTAGCACTACATGATAATACAACAAACATCTCATTTGTACACTGATAACCTGGCAGATTTAGATGCATCGTTATTTTTTAGGAAATGCTGGAGGGAAAAAAATGAAGCACTTGAAACAGAGAAATATGTACTTTTCTATAAATCCTTCTTTCAAATGACTTTATGGTAAATGATCTCTCCTCTTGTTTTTCTGTATTTGATAATAGGTGCACTCATTTAACAAAGATGGAGAAATACAACATCAACAATATCTAGTGCTTTTTCTGTATCCCTGCTTTTCTGTTAGCCCTCTGCTTTTTACCATTCTTTCTTCAAACACATTGGGACTGAGATCCTATAATGTGCATGTAATTTTATCCCTGCTTCTCTTTAACAGCTCTTCAGGGATGTTAGAGCAAAGCAAAGTTTTATATGTATTAAAACTAAAATGTGAAGTGTCACTGTGGAATATAGAAGAGACTTGGTCTAGTTATAGGAAAACAGGAAATGAGCTCCTTTCCTGAGATTTTAATTTAGAATATTTTATATGAGGTACCTGGAGCACACATTAGCATTCTTGTCATGGAAATGTGATTTGTCTTATATGAGGAATATGATCCAATGTGGAGATCCTTTGGGAACAATAGTATAAAATAACTTAGGAAGTTTGGTTTTCCCCTCCCTTTCTTGTAAATATACATGTGTATGTGCACACGCACACACACACACACACACACACACACACACACACACACACACACACAGATACACATACATACTATTAGGCCTGTGGTAGTTTGAATGAGATTATTAGGATGTATCCCATATGCTCATATATTTGCATGTGAAAAGTTTGAAAGGATTAGGAGGTGTGTCAAAAAACTCCTGTAGGACCAGTGACCTTTTCTACCAACTGCCTAATGATCAGGATATAAATCTTTCATCAAACATTCCTTTTACCAGGTCTGTCTGTGTGCCACCACCATGCTTCACCTGCCATGATGATAATAGACTAAGTTCTGTAGTTGTAAACCAGCCTCAATTAAATATTTTCCTTTTTAAGAGTTGACATGGTTGTTATGTCTCTTCACAGTAATGATACACTAAACCCAAGCAACTCATTCATGCTTTTCTCTTTTTACATTTATGCACTTTCTGGTTGCCTGTATTACTATTGTTATTTGAGAATTTCATATATGCATATAATGAACTTTAGTCAAATCTACTTGCTGGACGCACAGTGGTCCTTGCTCTCGCAAAACATGAGGGAAAACATGAATGTTAAACACACAAAGTTGTATCATCAATGAGAAACCTGTATAACTTGTTTTTCCTAACCTAGGTCCTCAATATACTAGAACTAATCTTCACTAATTGAAGTGAGAGGCACTTTGAGAATGGTTTCTATGTATTATATCTTCATGTGTGTAGTAGATTGTGTCAAACCTAGAAATTTTTTTCCCATATTTTTAGCGTACTTATATATGCCTTCAGTAAACTGCCTGAGGTCACATTCTAGAAGTTTGAACCAACATAAGCTACAGAGTTGTATTGAGTTGGATTTCCTTCTTCCCTCACAAGAATCATTACTCTATTAGCCCTTGTGGATATAATAAACCTCCCCCAATCTCCACTCCCTATTTATTCTTCTCCTACCCTCTCCTAACACACCAGCCTCACCTATATTCTATCTTAAATCAATGTGAGGTTTCAAACATACTGAGTCCACTAAGTGCTGTCTATATGAACAGGGACATATGTCTTTTTCTGAAGCTAGTTTTCCACATTTGCATACTTTATATTTGGTTATTTTCTCTCAAAAATTGTTTGTAGATATTTCACTGCTATACATTTCATACTACTTTAACAGCCCTCAGAAATTCTGCATTTTACAAACTTATTTAAGTCATTAACATATGTACTAATACCATAAACCATAATTCATGTGTCTACCTATTTATATTCTTATCTCCATACAAATTTAGTCAAATTTCTTTGTCATGTTGTATTCAAATATTTTATCATAAATATATGTGTATTTGGGAGATAAAAAAGTTCCAGAAGTTTAAGATTACTTGAATATTCAATTTTCAGTTTTCTAACAAGGAAATTTCCAGCCTTGATATGTCCAGTATTTATATAACATGTATTATTTTGTCATATTTTCATGCATATGTCTCAAGACTAAATTTTAAAAACCATTATAGAAATATGCTCTGCATTGATCATTTTTTTTTTTATTGGATATTTTTTTTTTTTTTTAGGTATTTTCTTCATTCACATGTACACTTTCCCTCTCCCATTTTCCCCTCCAAAACAAACAAACAAACAAACAAACACAAGAACAAACCCCTTCTGCCTCCCCCCTCCCAATGCCTGTCCCCCCACCCTCTCCCACCCATTGGCCCTGGCATTCCCCCACACTGGGGCACAAAACCCTCACAAGGCCGAGGTCCCTCACTCCTATCGATGATCGAATTTGCAATCCTCCACCACATACCTGCTGCCAGTACACTCAATCCCACCCTGTATAGTCCTTGATTGGTGGTTGGGTCCCTGGGAGCTCTGAGGGTACTAGTTAGTAATTGTTGTTCGTCCTAAGGGGCTGCAAACCCTTCAGCTCCATAGAACCTTTCTCTAACTCCTTCATTGGGGACCGTGTACTCAGTTCAATGAATGACTGTGAGCCTCTACATCTGTATTAGTCAGGTATTGTCAGAGTCTCTTAGGAGATAGCTATATGCTTGTCCTTCCTTCAGTCTCTGCTCCATATTTAATCTCTGCCACTCCTTCTGTGGGTGTTTGATTCCCCTTTTTAAGAAGGAATGAAATGCCCACCTTTTAGTCTTCCTTCTTCTAAAGTTTCTTGTGGTTGCATTGATCATTTTTTACAAACAAAAATATTGTGACAGTCTGAATAAATTCTAGAGAATAAGAAGTCTAGCTAACTTACTCTAAATCTCAAGTGTACTTTCAGTTTTCTGTTATACTTAACTAAAGATTTAAGAAAATTACACAAAGAAAGAACATTTAATTGAGGAGAAATCACAGACCTAGTGGAAATCTGCAATTGTTTGGATGTTTGTGTCTTGCTTGTGGTCAGAGGACCATCATATTACTAAAATTTCATGTCGCAGTAAGAATTCCACTGTGAGTGTCTTTTATTCATTACTTAGCAAGCTATGTCACAATAAAGAGACAAGTATCATAATTTTAAGGTTTCTATTAAAAATTTTAGTTAAAATTAATTTGCATTATATAGAATAGAATAATAAAGCCTTATTCATATCCACTGACAGCTTTTAAAAATAAAAAATTATTTTCTTGAAAGAACGCTGTAATCCTTTAAAATATACTATTTCTTCAAATTTGGGGAAATTCAGCATGAAAATAATAACAGATTCATAATGCCATCTGTTCAGTAAACATGTTCAGGCTAAATCTAAATATCAGGTTTATTGCAACAAATTTTAAAAGTTTCCAAAATTAACTACAAATATACCTTTGATAATACTATTGATTGTTCTCTTTGATTTTAAAATAATTTATGTCCATTTGGAACAGAAAGTAGCTTTAAAAAACAATAAGGATATAATAATGTTTACACTAATGTTTACTCCATATGTATATGATAGCAGCCCTTGGTAAAGACTGATTATGTAGGAATATATGACTACAGTCATATACACATTATGTAGATGTTTCAATAGATAGTACACATGAGGTTCTTATTTCAATTCTAAGAAAAACACAAAAAACATAGGTAGATAGATAAATAGATAGACAGATAGATACTAAAACTATATATATATATATATATATATATATATAATTTTGGAAAGGATACTATGCTAGCCTCTCTTCTCCTGTGTAAATTTAATTCAATTTTGAGATAATCTGTTAAACAGCCCACTTTCTGGAATTCCTTAATATCATAATTACTGATGTCTTTTTTGTTAAAAATCCAAATTATGTACCAGTTTTTATAATTTTGACAAATTTCAGTTTTATGAGAAGTAATACAAAATATATATAATATTTACTTTTTCTAAACACAGGATTATGTATCTACATATATACTTGTGAATTTAGCAAGAAGAAAAACTTCATAAATAGTAGAATTCTTAAATAATCACAATGCATATGTTATTATATAGCATTTTAAAGAACCAGTCCTAAATATCTCATAATTGATGAAAGGACATTATAATATCTCTATGTTTTATACCACAAAAATGATAACCATATATATGTATATATATGTATACATATATTTATATATGTATATACATAAATATACTTATATATGTACACATATAAATGTTAATATTAGTGGAATCATGGAGTAGTGGTCACGCATGCCTTTAATTCAAGCATTTGGGAGGCAGAAGTAGGTGGATTTCTGAGTTTAAGGCCAGGCTGGTCTACAGAGTCAGTTCCAGGACAGCCAGGACTATATAGAGAAACCCTGCCTCGAAAAACCAAAAAAAAAAAAAAAAAAAAAAAAAAAGAGAGAGAGAGAATTTTCAATCTTTTCCTCTGCATGTGCCCATCAGAATCATGTCCACTACAACACACACAGGCACACAAGCATTGCACTTCTAGTGAAAATGAGGAGAATGAAAAATGAAATGCTGTGTTATATAGGTGAAGTAGTAGCAAAAAGTTCTAAGTTCTTCAACACACTGGAAATACTCTGTCTTAATGATTGTCAGAGCTGGAATTATTTTAACTGTTAAACACAGTACATGAGTCTTGACCAATCCAGGTGCCCTCTGATACAAGTTGTGTTTAGCTCAACAAGTTAATAGTATTTATTAACTGAGGATAATTGGTACCCTACATGAAAGCATAACTAATTTCTGTGTTGTCTGAAAAAGCTCTGAGTAGATCAATGGATGAATGTTTAAATTATAACAAGCAACTTCAGCTCAAATTCTGGCACCAATTCAAGTTCAAAGAAACAAAAATATTCATACTGCAGGTAGCCATGCTGGTGCAAAAATGCCAGCATATGCTCAGAGAAACAGAGTTAAATATAAATAAGTTAAAAAAGTAACAGTAGGAATTCACTCCTTTTGGGTCAGATGAAAAATAACTTCAATGTTTTGCAAATTGAAACCATTAACCCATGAAATATAATTTGCAAATAATACCTAAGACCTTTAATTATAAAAGTCATCACCTCCTTTAAAATATCCTAAAGATACAATTTAAAATCTGAATGTCCTAAAACAAATTCTCAGTATTATACTACTTTTACCATGTTCTTACCTAGTGTTTATACTTGAGATGAAAATAAGTATTAGCATGTATTCTTTACTAGAAATCCCCAAATATATCTATTGAACATTTAACTGAGGGTTGAAAAGCGTTTCAAAAACTAAGATCACATACTGCTCTTGCAAGGAACCATAGTTCAGTTCCCAGCACTCCCATCATGTGAGTGACAGTTCAACCCCAGCACCAGAGTGTTTCAAATCATCTTCTACCCTCCATAGAACTGCATTCACAGGCACCAACAAAAAATTAAAAATAAAAAACAAATACATACCAATGTCATTAATGAGATCAAAATAGACAATATTATCTGTTAATGAAATATGTTCCCCATTGATATGTTAGGAGTGGTGTGTGCATAGGCAAAATGCTTGTGCCAACAGCTAATTGAGTATTAAATATATCAGTAGAGTAGGAAAAGTACTTGGTTTAGCAAAAAACAAAACAAAACAGATCTTGCATCAAATGTTAATTCTGTCCTGTGTTTCCTAGTTAAACTAGGATTTTATATTTCTTCTTCCAAGGTGGTTTCTGTCATCTAAGATGTTTTATAAACATTGATGAATTGCTTAATTATTTGGGAGCCTTAGAGACTTATGTGCTCAGAAGTCTTGATGCAGAGGCAGCATGATCATAGAATGCCATAGGTCACACTTAGCAAAGTGGTGAGATCCTGCTTAAAAATAAAATTAAAAGAGCAAAAAATAAAATGCAAGCATACTTAAAAATTAGTTATGGACTACAATTATGTAATTGTTAAGGAGAACTATAGCCACACTGATATAAACATTAGAGTAGTTCTCTACTGTCTATCAAACTTCATTAAGGCATGTGAATCTTAAAGGAAATGCTACAGGTGGAAGACAAAATAAAATAATGCTACCATATACAGAAGGCCTACAAACAGATCCTTCCTCATTGTTCCTGCTTCCTTTCCCTGTTCATGTAGGATACGTTTCTCAGAGTACCTACCTTTTGCTCTAGCAGAAGGAGCCCCTAACTCTCTGTGTGGAGTCCAAAGTATAGAAAACATGGGTAAGATGAGAAAGAGCACACTCAGGATCTACACAAAAAAAAATTTAATATGAAGAATATTAGGGAAAAACAAAGATGGTGGAAGCATCCTGTGGCCACTGCTGAGTTCTGAGGAGTCTGAGAGACCCATGGAAGCTCCAAATGGTGACAGAAAAGGAGTCTGCAGAAGCTCTCAAAAATAGCACCGGAACAATAAATACTATGGCGACCATTGTTACCAAGACGAAGACTATGACAACTACTATAATGACAACGACAACAGCATCAACAACAGCAATAGGTGTGTCTTATGGGAAGTGCTTTTAAAAATGAAACTCACGAAACAGGAAAAAAAAAGATGATAGAACAGAACTGCATGTTTTAGATAATTTCTACCCTTTGCTAGAGCCTCCTTAGCCAGTAGGCTACAAGCACAACCGTCTTGCCAAACAAGCTGTGGGGCTGCTGGCACTGAGGTCCTGGAGATGTGCGGTGAATTGGAATTCCCTCTGAAACAAGTCATTACTGAATACAGCCCCAGGTCTGGTGGTTACTATCAGCATGGAGTTACCAGCTGCAGCCTGTGCTACTCGTCCTGCTGGGTGACAGAGAGCACAAGGCAGCAGCACTGAGCACAGACTAACAGCACAACCATCAAGCTTGGCAAGCATCAGACTGACAGATATCAAGGGTGGGGGAGGTAGAAGCTAACTAAGAACACTCACAGAACTTGCCACCAGACATCCTACCTAGCCATCACATCACCCTGACACTGAGCAAGAGCAGAATATCTAAGATGAATTTTGGCAATGGTTCACTATTAATGGTGCTTAAGATATTGAAACCCTTGAACTAAACCAATGACTCGTTTAACGATTATTCCCATGTAAAACTGTTTGAACAAAAATTATACTCTGGCACACTGCAGTTTCCAATGCCATTACCCATGAATGGATATTCAATGGAGAGATGGGAAATATAGAGGAACACAGCTGTGAGTGTTCAATGGCAGTGTCAGATGTGAAAGAAGGCTAGAGTAGAAGGGGTTGGGCAGGTCCTTGCTGAATAAGACCAACAACAGGGTAGTGTGTTGTAGCCTGGAGTTTGCATAGACTAAGCCCTGGGACACACTGCCCAGCTGCATGATCACCCTGATTTTGAGCAATAGCAGTATATCTGAGTTGAAGAACAGTTCATTTTCTGGATTGGACTTCCATGAAAGACATTTGTGGTCCATCTTACCATTGAAGTCATAAATTCATGTGGCTATCTAAGGCCCTACAGCAACCTCCAACCTGTTGAAGTCTGAGATGTGAGTTACCACAAAGTCCATGAAGAAATGTATGGTTTGTGCTGCTGCCTGAAGTCATGTTGATGTCCATGAGCTATGTTGATGTGAATAGCTTGCACTGTCAATTGAGGCCATGCTGATGTCCATGTTCTGGACTGCCTCTAAGGACCATATTGTTGTTCATGATCTGTGTTGCCCATGAGGCCATGTTTATGTCCTTGGTCTGTGCTGCAGCTGAGAGACATGTTGATGTCCATGG
>JADRCD010144551.1:0-22096 GCA_019843815.1 Montemys delectorum
GGGGGGGGGGCTAGGAGTCGTACCTTATGCTCACTTCCTCGGTGCATGCTGGGATTTTGTCTGGCTTGAGCTTGTTTGAGTCTTACACATGCTGTCACAGCCTCTTTGAGTCCATCATGTGCACCTAGGCTGTATTATACGTGCTACCAGAGGAGAGACTGACCCTGTCTCACCCTGCCATGAGCCCCAGGAGCTACAGTAATGACTTGCCTGCAGGATATGCCCACTTGTTCAGCCACTTTTTTTAAAATTGGATTTAAGGTCTCCTTCAAGAGATAGAACCATACCTGACACTGTTAGTAAGGTCAGGAGCCTGAGACTAGATAGGTCGTGGACCCTCAGGGACCTCCCATTATTATTCTGCTAAACCAGCACAGCAATAGTCATTTAATGCCTCCTAATAACACATTTATATACCCACAGCAGAGGATGTATAATTAGCTACAGCTGTACAATGTTAAGGGCGTGAGAGTCTTTGGAGCACTCTGTCCTAAATGAGATTCTCCTCAAGGCTCCAATCTGTGCAGAGGAGGATGTGGGAGGATGTGGGAGGATTGAGAGCAGAGGCAGTAGATGACTTCCGAGAAGTAGCATTTTCCAGGCAGCAGGGCTGATCTGAACTCAGAGACTGAGACTGACACTTGGTTTTGTTTTAATCTTTTTCCCCCTTTCCTTCCTGATGCTAGGCCTTGAGAAGAACTTTCATTGTTACCATGCTGTCTTTGTTTCTGCACTTACACAGTCAGATTTAAGGTGTCTGAAGTGGGGCTGCCGTGACGGCCTTGATGTTCTTGCACAGGACCCAGGTTTGGTTCCTGGCATTCACATGGCAGCTAACAGTCATCCATTTATAACTATGACACCCTCTTTTGGCTTCCTCAGTTCTGCACATGCATGTACACAGGCATATGTTCCAGGCAAAGCATTTGTTTGCATAAAATACTAATGATTTGAATGTCCGAAGCGTCTGGAAAACAAAAGGTTCTGAGTACTGTTTAGACTGAAGATAAGAGGACTTGGAAATGAAAACAGCCATGCCACCCCTCTGAAAGCGTTAATAGCATTTTCTGCTGACAGCGTTAGCTGTATAGGTCCTCACATGAGGACGCATAGGTCGCCTTTAGCATATAAGAAAGCACATACTGAAAGCACAGACAGGTATGTCTATTCATTGTTTAGAATCTTACCATATTTACGGTATCCTAATTTGTGTACTGTTGTGGTTTTCCTGTATTCTATACCCCGTGTCTCCTACTGCGGCATGTCTTCCTTATGCATCTTTTTATCTTTGTAATACTTACCTGAGAAATCAACAGATAATGTACCTTTAGGGGAAATACTAAGTATTAGTATTTTAAATATACATATTAATAAGAAACCATTGAGATATAGTTGGTTTTCTATCTATATTAAAAATGCCCAGAAAATAATATGCAACTTATAAAAGAACATATAAAGAATAACTTACAGAAAATATTTTCGAGAACTTAGGCAAAATAATCTTTTATTTTGTATAAAATGATTACATGGTAGTTAAATATTCCATATAATTAATAATGTTAGAACTGTTAGGACTAAAATGAATTTTATCTTTCAGCTCCTAAATTCGGACCACAGATCCACAGCCACAGTCCAAATATGTAGTGGTTCTGTAAACCTTCGGGGAAATGTGAAATGCAGAGCTTATATCCATAGCAACAGACCCAAAGTTAAAGATGCTGTGCAGGTACAAAAGAGTGACTTAGAAATGAGAAAATCGTTTGTTTATTTGTTTTGTATTTAGTAGAGTTTAAAATCTTGGCTCTTACTGTGGTACAAGCCCAAAATAATAACAATTTTTAGACATTGATTTCATTGTAATAAGGCTGTAGTTCAATGACCCCCACATCACCAAAAGATTTTACCTCCATTGTAGCTAAGCTGAGTAGTGATGTTTTATTTTGAAATATACAGTTAATATGTTTGGAGTTATTTAAAATTTATATTGAGAAAAATGTATATATTTTCAGTATTGCTATAGACAAGCATCTACGTAAGACTGTTAAATTGTTGTTTTATATCAAACAACTTTTATAATACTCATTTTTATTGTTATAATATTTTATAAATTTTAAGGAATATGACAAAAAAAGTATGTACGTATTAAAGAGGGGTCTCTGGGAGGAATTGGGGTACAAAAGGGAAACAAGAATGTGATTTAATTCTATTTACTTAAAATATGTTGGTTTTTTTTAAAGATTTATTTTTATTTATTTTATGTGTATGAGTACACTGTAGCTATACAGACGGCCATGAGCCATCTTGTGGCTGCTGGGAATTGAGCTCTAGCCTGCTCTCTCTGGGCACACACTCCCCACCCCACCCCCACCCCCGCTCGCTCTGGTGTAATACACTGTAGCTGTCTTCAGATGCACCAGAGGAGGGCGTCCAATCTCATTAAGGGTGGTTGTGAGCCACCATGTGGTTGCTGGGATCCGAACTCAGGACCTTCGGAAGAGCAGTCAGTGCTCTTACCCTCTGAGCCATCTCTCCAGCCCCCCCTTAAAATATGTTTTTAAATGTTAACAAATTCAGATAAATTGAAATCATGTAACTTTTCTCATCATAATGCAATAAAAGTTAAAAAAAAACAGAAATGAGAAAATCAGAAACAATTTAACCTAGAAGTTTATTTTCTTTCTGTCTTAATTTTATGATTAGTAATTTGACTTTAATAAAGTTTTGATCTGTTTTTAGATTTTTATGTGTAGACTATGTGGACTTAATAAGTGTTCCACCCTTGTAGTATATCAGTACTTTTAAAATATTTCTGAGGGAATCTCGGATTCTTTATCCTTTTTTCTTTGACGCTCAGATTCTTAACAGAAGTATTTACAAGACGAGGCTTTAGGTAATGCTTCAGAGTGCAGAAATTGAGGAGATGACCAACTGTTACCTCAGAGTACCTTTCCTCGTTGGAATATTGGAAAGATTTGTTTAGATGAAAAATCTAATTCTTTATTTGGCTTTAATTTGCAATTTAAATGTGGACTATATAAATTTATCATTAAGCTACAAATATGTTAAAAATAATAAGAATAGGTGTGCTAAGTGGATAACAGTAATAAATAGAATGATGTGTCATTTACTGAGTGGACATTCTTATTCTGGAAAGCAAATTAGGGGTTTTCTTCTAATGAAATAATTCAAGTTTGAAGCATTTTATTCCTTACTGTGTTTTGCTTTCTCCTCACCCCATAGGCAGTGAAGAGAGATATTTTGAACACAGTTGCTGATCGCTGTGAAATACTATTTGAGGACCTGCATTTGAATGAAATTCCAGAGAAAAAAAGTATGACAATAAATATTTTTGTGTTTGTTTGAACAGTTTCATACAGTAAGATGTCAAGATTTAACATGTATGTCATATTCAATAGCATGTTTTATAACAATAATTTGTCTTTTACTTTAGTTGCTGAATACAGTCTTTTCTGTTGCTCCTTCCTCTGCCGCTGTACTTTGGACATTTTCTATTAGCAAAGGGTCAACTTTCTCAGTTCCAAGGAAGATCCTTTTAGTATACTGTAATCCATTTTTTTTTTCTCATTTTAAAAATTAGTTATTTGATCATTTTTTTCAATTTTTTCTTACATTCTTTTTTAAAGATGTATTTATTTATTCAATGTATGAGTACTCTATCTTCATGTACATCTGCACGCCAGAAGAGGGCCCCAGATCACATTACAGATGGTTGTGAGTCACTATGTGGTTTCTAGGAATTTAACTCGGGACTTCTGGAAGAGCAGTCCCGAGTGCTCTTAACTGCTGAGCCATCGCTCCAGCACTGTGAGAATTTCGTACAGTGTATTTTGATTATACTTACTCCCTTCATCACCTTTTCCCATATCCTCCTTTCCCACCCAGATTTGTTTGTTTGAAAATACAGCTGCTATTGCTGTACTGAGCACATACTTTTGGACATGCTCCTTCCAGTGGAGCGTGCTTAATTGTATGGCTTGAATGTGTGCGGATTGTATGCATGCTGTCAGAGGTGTTCTGTGTTCATCTGTGCAGTTGCTCTGCTGTGTCTGGAAAACACTGCTTTTTATAGTCATCCACCACCTTTGGCTCTTACAGTCTTTCTGCCCCCTTCTGCAATAATCCCAGAGCCTTAAGAAGATGGGCTGTGGGGTAGATACCCCATTTAGCGCTGAGCAGTCTGTAGTCTTCCATTCTCTGCATCATGACCAGTTGTGGGTATCAGCAT
The DNA here is from genome assembly GCA_019843815.1 of Montemys delectorum. Lineage (NCBI taxonomy): Eukaryota > Metazoa > Chordata > Mammalia > Rodentia > Muridae > Montemys > Montemys delectorum. The sequence continues at coordinate 4,247 of JADRCD010144551.1, forward strand.
TAATTGCTATTTGCTGCAAAAGAAACTTCCCTGGTGGAGAGATTCACTATATACTATATATATATACTATGAGTATAACCATAAGTCATTAGCAGTCAGCTTAATATCATGCCCATTTACCAGCATAATTGTATATGACCTATCCAGCTATATGTTCTTTCCCTAGCATGGTACTCGATATGGCTTTCAAATTGTGTAGCAAGCTGATTGGTTACCCTCATGACATTCGTGGCAATTTCACTAGTAGACATGACTTACCAGGCCAGTTGTCACTGTGGCTAGCAGAGTTCACAGCAGGGGAAGACTGACGATTTTTCTTCCATCTAGTAGCACTTTCTAGTCCTGGCTTTCAAATTAACGTAATTTTATACTAAAAAGTAATGTTAAGTATGCTTTTTGAAACTACACCCTTGTGTTTTCCATTCCTACTGTTCTGCAAGTGAGTGAATTTCTGACTCTAAGTAGTTTCCCCTTTCTATTTTAATGAGTCATTAAATATACTGCAACCAATTCTTTGACATTCAGTTTTATAACATTCTTCAGGAAAATCTAGAATCCAAATTTGAAATGTACTTAAAATTTTGTACATCAATTATCCATGCACATTAAGGCCATTTTTGATTTTTTAATTTAAGATTCAAGTATGTTTGGTCCAAAGTCATACCATCCTAGTTTTACCTGCTGTGCTACAAAATGCAGTTATGCAATGCTAACACTAGGAGCAGTGTGATCAAAGAGTAAAATGAGTCTTTGGTTCTAATCATCTACTTTTGGTCTCTGTATTCCCCGTGACCTTAAGGAACTTCGGCTCCTTCTGTCTGTGATCATATACAGGAACCCTAGTTTCTTGAAGAGGAACTGTAGCTTTCTAACAGAATGACCCCAATTTTCTACTTAATCTTTATATTGATAGCTTTTTAATCATATTTGATACAGACAAAATGGTAACTCTTTACAGTGAAGTCTACTTTTGTGTTAACTTGTTAGAGTTGCATCTTGAGATTAATAGCAGTTATATTTATGTAGTTAATAAGTAATTTAGAAATTTGGAGACATATAGTCTAATTTGCAAGTATCCAAAGAAAGGTGAAACATGGTGGCTGGGGAGATGGCTCACTGGATAAAAGTGCTTGCTCTCAAGCACAAATAGCCAGAATAAAGCCAGATATGGCATGATAGACTTCTCTTCCCAGTGTAAGGGAAGCAGAGACAGGGAAGGCCCTTGTTTTGACTTTGAACATGCATAAATGAAGAAAGAGTTGGCAGTAAAATCTACAATACTTACAAGATTGAAAACAAAAAGGTGGCGGTTTATCGGGGAGTTATAGAATTGACTGAGCATTCCATTTCAGGACATAGTGGGTCCTATAAGGATGTGTGATTAGCAACATGTCCTCATTGAAGGCAAGGAGGGGTGGATATTTCATAGGCATATTGCTTAGAGACCTTTGAAGAAGCCAGGGTAACTGATGAAAGGAAGATCTCAGTAGGAGCAATTTTATCCATTAGAAAGTAAAACATTATTGTCTTCAAACTTCTTTTCAACATTTTTATATTTTTGAAATAAATATATTTCTTTTTAGATTATGAACTTCCTCAGCGAGTTTTTGTTCCCCTTCCTGGATCTACTGTAATGTTATGTGATTATAAATTTGGCGATGAATCAGCTGAAGAAATCAGAGACCATTTTTCAGAGATGTTAGATCATGAAATTCAAATAGAAGACTTGGAAATTGCAGAGGAAGTAAACACAGGTAATTAAAATTTGCTTAAAGCACACCTCAACTCACCATGCCTTCCTGTTTTTTTAAAGCTAATTCTATTTGATACTTTGAAATATTAACTGAGGTATGTATAAACACACACACACATGACAGATCTCTACACATAAAAAAACAAACAAACAAAAAACAGTGAGTGTTTTCTTTGGAAACTTCACCCAGACTTTAAACACATGAAATGTTTTTTGAGTCTAGCAAGTGAGTGTTCATGAAGCCAGCCCAGCCTTAGGTGTGTGGAAATGTGCAGCTTCCCAGTATTGACCTCAGCGCGGGGGACGGCGTTCTCTCTGTAACTGGTCACTTCATTTACCCATGTCCTCATTGTAGAAGGAGGCGTGGGAAACACTGTTCTCTCTGTAACAGGTCACTTCATTTACCCATGTCCTCACTGTATAAGGAGGCGTGGGAAACACTGTTCTCTCTTTAACTGGTCACTTCATTTACCCATGTCCTCACTGTATAAGGAGGACATGAGAGCCAGGTGGGCAGTTCCAGAAGTCAGATGAGGGGATTTGCTGGACAGAGCGTGGCCCTTGAGTGTACCTGGTTGTATAGCCCCTCAATGCCTCAAGCTTTTGCTTGCACATCTGATCTTAACCTTTGGAAGATTTCATTTGCTTTGCTTTTTTATTTGTAGAAAGTACAAAATATTGTAAATATATTTCTAAGTGTTATGTAATAAGATTAATTATTTGCAAATATTAATAGATGCTGAGTAAAAACAGCTTATTTTAGAAATTTGTGGTTTGTAGAACATTTTTGGATTACTTTTGAATATAAATATTTATTAAATTTGAATGTAGCAATTTTAAAAGTTCCTCTTCTGATTTAATTCTTACTCAGTTCTGTTTAATTCCCACTCCCCATCAGGGAATAGTACAGTGTTCATTGTTACTATTGTTAGTTGTAGGTAAATATCTAATATGCAGGATTTCATATGTACCTCCCCCTCCAAGGGGGTCATAGCCTACAGATTGAGAACCACTGGGTACTAAATGGCTCTGAGAAACGTTGATGTGACCTTTACAGTTTCTATAATTCATCTTTTTTCTTTTAGTATAAAGTCCGCATGCCACGATGAGTATGCAGTAGGGTGTACACTATTCCTCCTTACTCTGAGTAACAGTCAGCCTTCCTATAACTTAGACTTCATTCAAGAATATGGCCGGACGGTGCTGGCGCACGCCTTTAATCCCAGTGCTTGAGAGGCAGAGACAGCTGGATTTCTGAGTTCGAGGCCAGCCTGGTCTACAGAGTGAGTTCCAGGACAGCCAGGGCTACACAGAGAAACCCTGTCTCGAAAAACAAAAAACAAACAAACAAACAAAAAAAGAATATGGACCAATAAAATGCTTGCACTGCTTCCTGACTGCATTCATGCTTCAAAGTTGAGGCTAACTGTTCTAAATATGTTAGAGTCAAATAGACCCTGTTCTCTTTGTTAAAAGTTTCCTAACAACATTTTTTTTTCTTCTCTCTTTTTTGCTTGGGAATTTCTTAACTGTGATACCAAAACTCTGAATTGGCTTCAGAAGGCTTACAAGCATCTTGAAAATATTTGTGTATTTGCTAGGAAATGTCTTGTATCTTTTAATTGGTTAGTGACTTAAAAAAATAAAAGAAAAACTACTTTCTTAGTATACTCTGATTTGCCATTCTTAAAATAGTTCACCAAATTAACTTGATATTCACGTACTTTTAGCAGTGGAATGTTTAAATCAATTTCTGTTGTCTAAACTGAACAAGTTAAAATACAACAAGGAGACTGTACTTAACTCAAAGTAATTGGTATAGATCAGCCACTCAACATGATAGAGTCTTGGTGTGGTAAAGAGCCAGGCAAACATGAGGTGTGTGCGGCTGACACTGGTGGAACCTGCCATCCTGTTTGGAGATGAAGCGAGAGCCTCATCATTTTATGCAGATGCAACTGAGCTGTCATCAGCTCAGGACTTCCTGTTATACAGTAAGATTTAAAAAAAATTTTTAGATGGTTTCTCCATTATGTAGCCCTGGTTGACCATGACCTTCCAATGTAACAAGTCTGGCTTCAAGGACCAACCTGCGTCTGCTAGGTGTGTGCCAGCCATCACATCTGACCGAAACTGTGTTTATAAGTAGGAGTACACTCTAGAATAGTTCCTGAAAGTATACCATCATGTAACGTATTCATAAGACAACAGTTATTTATTACCATTACCAAATACTATGAAACAGACTACCCAAGAATGGGTAGGATTATATACCTGTCCTCACCAATATATTGAATATATCCAAGTACTTAAGTCTATGACTGTTTTTGAAGATATTTAAGAGATGATTTTGTTAAATGATATCATTAGCATAGGCTCTAATCAAACTGTGCTAGCATCCTTATAACGAGGAAATTTACATGTATAAAAGGGCACAAGGAAAGATTACATACCAGGGAAAGGCCAGTGAGGACAAAGGGAACTAGTAGATTTCTGTAATCCAAGGAGGGTGTACTTGGAAGAAACCAAAAATGTTAATACCTTGATCTTCAACTTCTAACTTCCAGAACTGTGAGAAAAAAAAGATTTCTGTTGTCTAAACTGAACAAGTTAAAGTACAATATTCTAGAATCTGATTTTGAAGATAAACTGATGTCAGAGACTATGGTAACATTACAGGAACAAAGGGAACAAAGAAGTATTTTGGCAGTTAGATGTATAAATATGTCACTATAGAAACCATACTTGCTGGTGGTGCACGCCTTTAATCCCAGCACTTGAGAGGCAGAGGCAGGCGGATTTCTGAGTTCAAGGCCAGCCTGGTCTACAGAGTGAGTTCCAGGACAGCCAGGGCTATATAGAGAAACCCTATCTCAAAAATAAAAACAAACAAACAAACAAACAAACAAAACCATACTGATAGGAAACCATAACTTTATAGATTGTGCTTATGCACTAACAATATTACCTTTCACATTAGTAAGTATAACCCTTTCACACTCTACCCAGCTTTTGAAACTTGTATGAATCGTAATCAAGCTAATAAAATTGATTATTTTGTATTGATTGCCTATAATACATTAAACATTAAGACTTTAAAGGTACAATATTGTGGTACTTTTCAAGAATGTTGCAACATTGTAGAATGTACAGAGAAATAGATTGTTGTGAACAAGGTAATTAGGTCTGGAATAGAAAAGTGGACAGATCGCCAGATATGTAGCAGGGCACCATCTCTGTATAGGACTCAGAGATAGTGGACAGATTGCCAGATATGTAACAGGGCACCATCTCTGTATAGGACTCAGAGATACTTCTTGGCTTTAAGTTGATAATGAAGGAAGGATTGAGTAAAAATGACCAGGCATTTTAGGAGCTGAAATTGGTCTGAGATGTAGCTAAAACTAAAAACTGTCTAGAAGTATGTTAGTTTTGCCTCACTCAGAATTTGTTAAATTGGAAAGGATATTTTAATAATTATATGTAGTTTTAATAGTGACTGTGGTCTTTATTATTATGGGGTAGGGCAATAAAACCACAAGTTTGATGAGTATAAAGGATTTTTAGCTAACCTTGCTATTTGTTTGTGATTATATTCATTTGTCCATTCATTTATTTCATTTATGCAAACACATTGTGTGTGTGATTTTATTGTTTTGTTTTAGATGCATAATGAAAGTCTTGCTGTGATTTGATTTGAGTCTAGGCTTGCCACTAAGAGCTGTACAACCTGTCTAAAACCTTTCTAAGCCACAGTTCCTTTGGCTTAGAAAGAAAGAAATACATAATAAATGAAGGATGGTACAGTACTTTATCACATAATTAGATTCTTCTCAGTGAACTTCTACACATTAACAAAAATATCAGTGGTAAGGTATGAACATAAAATTTAGTAATGTACTCAGATTTACATAAGGATGTCAGGGTTTCTATATACAATAAGCCCCTGAAATAGTTGAAATTCAGAAATGGAAATGTTATACATTTAGGACTAGTAAACTTTCTAAATATTTGGTGTTATTTCTAAGTTTTTGAAATTATTTCTAAGTATTTGAAATTATTATTTTTGAAATTATTATTTTTGTTCTATAATGTAGTTGTCAAGTAGCTGCTAGGTTTAGAAATACATATTTTACCAAGTACTTTTTTTCAAATAACATACATTTAAAGGACTTAAGGACTAAAAATACAATTGTTTGTCAAACTGACTCACTAATGGTGAAGGATAAGCATGACATTTAAATTGGACGTGTTAGTAATCCCCTAGACATTACCCTAGTTATTCAGATGTACTTTGTCTATAGTGTCAGATAAAAATAAATTGAGGACACACCTTTAAAAAATGTTGAAACTTATCTTTGTCAATTCTGTCTTGATATTGAAGCCAGTTATTCTTTTTTCCTAAGTATTCATTATGTACCCATTTATTTTTTTTCACACCATGGTTGAATCCATGACTTTGAGCATGGTAGACAAGCCTCCTACTCCTGAGCTGCTGAGCTTTCCCCATGCCTGAGTCTTTTCAGGCATGCCTTGTTATGTGATTCAGGCAGGCCTTGAACGCCTTTGTCCTGATTCCATGCATACTTACATGCCTGGGAAGCATTACTGATTTAAATGAAACCTAAATAATACTGATTGATTACTGTGGTGCTAGGCATGAAACTTGGCCTTGTGCATGGCAGAAAGGCATGTTCCCATTCAGTTGTCTCTCAGGCTACTGCCTCTCCCTTTTAAAGCAGGATCTGCTTCAAATATGCTATCTTCAAGCCTCAGACTCCTAACTACTGAAATGGCAGGTGAGTGACACCATTATGCCCAGTCAATGGTATATATGAATAAATGGTTGACTACAGTTCTACAGGGATAGGGAACTCATCTATTTAAAGAATTCAAGTTCTGGGTGGCTGATGAGATGGCACTTGCTGTCAATACTGATGACTTTAGTCATAAATACCTATTTCAGTAGTTTAATGTGTCATCCCTCTGTGGCTTTACTAGTGTAATGGGATGCACACATGGTGGCATTTTAAATTGAAACAGTAATTAAATTTAAACAAACACTTTAGTATGTCCTAATGTTCTCTCTCTCTCTCCCTCTCTCTCTCACACACACACAGCTATACCATTTGTTGTTGTTGTTGTTGTTGTTGTTGTTAATAAGTGATCAATCTGAAACACTTATTTTCAAGCATAGTTCTCTAGAATTCTGTAACAGTTACTGTATTACCACATTTGAGACACCAGGACTCTCTATTAATTAAAGTTAAATTTACATAGTCAGATGTATATAAATTATTGTCAGTGTAATGAAGTAAAAGCTTACATTCAGGCTGGGGGGATAGCTCAGTAAAAGTGTGACCATTAGAGTTCCATCTCAGGTACCCTTGGTTAAGGGAGAGAACGCACTCTTAAAAGTTGTCCTTAGACCCTACATGCCTACCTTGGAACATGTGCACCCACACTCACATCTTTCACATACTCATGTTCATTCAGTTCAGTTTAGGGCAATAATAAAACTACTTCACGTGTTCTGCGGACTATGTCACTTTGCTATGTAGTCCATGAAATTTAGTTCACCTATAATGAGTAATGCATGCATTCGTGTTATATAAAAGATGATGAGGAATCAGGAAAGATGACTAAGTGGATAGGAACACTGGGCTGCTCTAGTGGACAACCCAGGTTCAGTTCCCAGCACCCCGGTGGCCGTTCTTCAAGTCCAGCTAAAGGGGATTGGATGCCTTCTTCTGATCTCTGTAGGCACCAGGCACACAGCACAGACATCTGTACAGGCAGACACAGACACAGACAGACACACGCACGCACGAACACACACGCGTGCAAGGGGATTGGATGCCCTCTTCTGATCTCTGTAGGCACCAGGAGCACAGCAGGCAGACACAGACACGCACACGCGTATAAAATAAAATTTAAATAAAAATAGATCTTTTAAAATAGTGGAAGAAAAATTCTTTTGATTGAGTATCTTCTTCATTATGTTATTTTAAAATGGCAGCTTTCAATTTACATAGTTTATCCTGATTCCTTGCAGCTTGTATGGCTTCTCCGGTGAAGAGTGAGGCTTTACTGACCAGCACAAGTGATGAACAACCAGAACAACCAACAAAAACCATAGGAATGAAAATTCAGCAAAACATAGGTATTTGCTTTTTTTATGACTTTGAAAATGAACTGATTTTGAGTTTTTCTTTTATCTTAAAATTAGTTCAATTAACCAAAATGTTAGATTAAGACAGTATTTACTGAGTATGATCGAAGTTGATGATAAGTACACAAGTAAATTTGCATTATAATGATTGAGAAGCACTACCCACTGGAGCTGTGTTTCCATGTAATCTATGTATGAGACCGCTGGCATATTGGGTATGTGTGTATGTGTCTATGTCCCTGTGTAACTATACGTATGTATGTGTCCATACATACACACATATATTTACAGAAGCTTTTTAAAATATTACTTCTGTTTTTCTCTTAGTGTGCATTTGTGTAAGAGAGACACTTTAGCCACCCTTTATAGCTTATTTTCAACTCACTACCATATTTTTCTTTAACACATCACTGGATTTTAGTCTGTACATATCCGTACATTCTGTAGTATGCGCACGCGTACATGTGTACGTCCCTGTGTGTGCAGTTGCCTAGGCCATGTTACCGCATCTCAGAGCCTAAGGGTCAGTGGCGCCTTCCTTTTTGGCTCATCCCACTGGCATTGTTTTGTCCGTCTCCCTCCCTCTTAGGTGTGATCACAGCACTAGCTGTAGCCGCGCTTGCTGCAGGCATCTCCTTCCATCACTTCAGTGATTAGGGAGTGCCCCAAATATCCCTGATCATCCAGAAATCACGATCAACAGCTACGGCAAATAAAGACGTCAGTGACCAGCTGCGCTGAAGCTAGCAATGAGCTCTGCTACGATAATGTCTGTTCGATGTGTTTCTGACTTACATGAAATCACCAGCTGCCTTGTTTAGCCCTGCTTTTATTATCTGGCCTAGGTTTCCAAAAGTTAACTATGCATCTAAATGGAGTTGCATGTAACAAATCACTATTATGTATTTTCAGAAGGGTCAAATGTGAGCTATTTAAGAGTTTAGTGCTTAAAAAAAAAAATGCAGTCAGTAGTAACCATAGCAGATGTATCATCAGGAATTGAGTTCATCCTAAAGGATTTTTCTATTATGCACCCAGTTGCAGTAGTTTATGGACATTGTTTAAATTGGAGGCCATGATACTATTTTGAGTGTACACATGGACTGCGATTTCTTGGATGGCAGATGCCAGTAGCAGCCCTGCAGTATGCTGTTTGCCTCAACCCAGAAACAAAGAGAAACGTAAAGCTGAGATGCTAGCCTAGTTAGGGCAGTTAATATTCAGCAACTCTCCCTTGTAGTTCTGTGTAGCTACTAGCAGAAATAAACTAGAAACACTCCTAACTTAGGCCCAAGACTCCCATAAGTTATGATCAAGCAATATTTCTTCCTGATTCTATATCATGAGTTATAAGATACAGTGAGACAGGAGGAGAAATAAACTATTGGAAAAAAAAAAAACCAACACCGAAGTCATTTCTCAAGGTTCACATCAATAATGTAGAGCGTTAACGGGTAGAGCCTTAGTGTGGTGAAAGCCAAGTAGTGCTCCTCGGAATGAGGAAGAGAACAAAGTGAGGGCTGTTTAGTGGGAGTAGACTCTGCTGAAGACATCAGAGAATGGAAGATAGAGCAGCAGGAAGGCTAGGGGGGAGAGAGGGGGCACAAGGTCTAGGAAAACCAGGAGGGGAGGATGGAAGAGAGGTAGCACTTAGACAACAGGTTTCTGCACACTCATTACCAAACAGACTTACAATTGAAGAAACAAACAAACGAACAAATCCACAAGTGAACCACAAGTATGAAACAAGGTTCCTAAAAAGCCAAAGGGGCTATAAAGATGCTTAGCTAAGGCAAGTTGGTCACATGCACAGTAGAGCAGTAGCAACAGTGTACCCAAAGAGGTGGTAAAATCCCTTCATAATTGTGAGGGGAACTGAAAATTGGTGCAAAGTGAAACTCAGAAACAAACCTTCATTATAGAAACTGAAAACTGATGGTCCTTGATAAGAAAAATTACTCAAGAAGCAAGATTTGAAAGTGAAGTTTTAATGAGCAGACAAAACGATCAATATTGTAAATTTAAAGTGTTATTTGTATACAATCATAACAAAGTATTTAAAGAAATTGTAATGGAAATAATAAACAAATGTAACACTGAATAAATATTGTTATGCAACATTAATGTGGAATTTTAAAATAAGGATATAACTGGGAAAATCTGGGTTAAGAGATAGGAGGAGGGTGGTTTGAATCAAAGTCCTTCGAGGGGCTTCTACTAGGATTCAGGAGCCAAGCCAAGGTAAGGTTTAAATGTCGTTACTCCATGTGAGTTACTTTCCAGGCCACCTTCTCAAAGAACACATAGGTGATGAAACATCCCAGCGAGAAAGAGTTTAGAGGCACAATACAAATCCAGGGAGACATTAGAGAGCACCAGGGAGGTAGAGTAATAGAGGCTGCATGCCTCACAGCTGCAAGGCACCACAGAACAGATGAGGGAGGCCCTGAATGTGAGTGGACAAAGTGGATCAATCAGACTAAATTCTCCAAAGTTCAATCTTATTTGAATTGCAGAAGCTAAGTAGACCTGTTCACGAGTGTTGAATAGTGAACAAAATAAGATTTTTTTTATCAACACTTGCCTCAGTGTTTTACCCCTCTTTTAAAGACAATATCACTATTCAGAAATCTTATTCAAACATTCAAAGCATATGTGATGAGGGAAGATTCCCTAGGTTACTGTATGAGGCTCGTATAACTTGACAAAATCAGGGATAGTCAGAGAAAAGAATACTATAGGCTAATAACATTTCTTAACGTGTGTGAAAGTCAGATGTACTGCTTAGTTAACTCAGCATTATATTAAAAAGATGTATGCATTAAATACAGAGAGCATGAGCTTATTAACTTTCTGTTTGTGATCCTTTAGAAATGTGATAAAAGATACAAAAAAACCCCAAGGCATTTAAAACACATGACATATGAAAATACTTACCTGCATAGGAAATTGATTAAGGCCATAACCAATACTTTTTAACCGTTGCTTGGTTAAAAGTTAAGCCGTGGACATGCTAATAAAAATGGTGTGATAAAACACATCACACCACAGGTGCTCAGAAAGTCATCTGGCCTTGTAGAGTTAAATAACTGTATTCTCCACATGCATGTCCCTTAGGTAAATTCTCGCGTAGATACAACTATAAGAGAATGTAACCATGTTTACGGCTATAACCCAGATACTCATTAATTAAAAAGAAGTACATTGTAGGGGATGTAATTTTATTTAGCAGGGAGAATGGTGTGCATGCGAACACAGAATTTAACTCAGGCTTCATGGTTCATGGAATTGTAATTTCAGCTCCAGTGGCTGAAGTAGGAAGGAAGATTTCAAGTTCAATGACAGCATGCACTATAGAGTGAGACTCTCTCAAATAAATAAATTAAATAAATAAATAAACAAATAAATAAATACTCTTATTTAGAAATGATTAGGTAAGTACCAACCTTACCCATGGTAAAATACTGTTTGTAAAGTTAAGCAAGTTTAAGCTATATTACAGGTTTTTGTGATTTTTTTTTCCGTGGGTCGAAGCCTAGGTTTTGCTGAGATGGCTTTTTGGGCTGTGTGCTCACTCTCCCTTTGTCTCTGTCTCTCCCTCTCTCCCTTCTCCCCTCCCTCTTTCTCTCTGTTCTGCTCTGCTCTAGACAACTTTTTCTCGCTATTCTAAAAACTCTCTGGTTGAAACAGCTCTTTCTGCTAGTTAAAAATCTAAAAGCTGTCTGGATAGTTCATGGGTTTTCTGACCAAAGTCAAAAAAACTGCTATAAAAAATTAGTGATTCTTCCAACCAAGTCAGAAATACTATTAAGAAAAAAATTCTTGAAGAGCTGTTTTCACTCTCCAGAGATCTCTATAGAGCTCAGCTCTCACATAGCTCATCTCATGCAGACCAAAAGCCCAGCTTTTTATTTACATACTTATTCCATGTTTCCTTTTGATTATCCCATGAAATCAGCATCTTGTGATTCTAGCCCCTCAATTCTTAGAAATCAGCAAGCACGTTTTTTTTTTTGTTTTGTTTTTGTCTTTTAATATTGCAGAAGAATTCAGAGATCTGCCTGCCTCATTTCAGCACAGATGAGAAGCTAGGTGGGTGGGAGCCATCTTGAAATTACCATTTCTATCATACCTGGGCCTGGACTCGCTGTGTCCCAGGCTGACCTGGAACTCAGGAATCAGTCTGCCTTTGTATCTTTCTGACCAGCTGGTTCACAGCGTAGCTACCTCTGTTCCTTTAGATTCATGAAGCCCCTCCTTTTTAAATTTAGTGAAATTCTTTTTATGGTACAGAAGTTAAGGATGATGGCAGAAGAGAGAAGCAATGTGTAACAAATACAGTGAAAACAGTATTTCTAAGTAACAGACGCGCAGGTTTTTATTTCCTTTGTGGCACCCATACATAACTTCTGTATCCTATTGCTAACAGAGCATCTCCACTTACATCAGTAATGTTTTTTTCTTATAGTTCTTTGAGTGGACAGAGTCACTTTAGATCTTTATGTGGCAGTTGCTGGAACTTCCATTATTTTAGGGCCAGATTGGGCTTTAAACAGATAGTTCTTTTCTCTTGGTTGACAGTGGATGGGAACCCAGCTGTCACATCTCAGTTCTGTGTTCACTGTCTCATTGATTTATACAAAAGGTTTGTGCTGTAAGTGGGACAAAGACTTGTTGGCAAGACCCTAACCTGGTGGAGGTATTCGTGTTTAGAAAGAGTAAACATTTGAGTAATGTGCTGGCTAGTTTTTAATGTCAATTTGACAAAAGCTAGAGTCATCTATGTCAACTTGACCAACCTCCATTGAAAACTCTGTGAGACTGAACTGCAGGCTAGCTTATGGGCTATTTTCTAGACCATTGTCAGTAGTGCCATCTCTGGGCAAGTGGTGCTGGGGTGCGTAAGCAGCATTCCTGTATGGATTCCTCAGAATCAGTTTCTGTCTTCAGGTTTCAGCCTTGAGTTTCTGCCCCAACTCTCCTATAAACTATAAGATGCAATAAACCATTTCCCCTCCAAATTTTGTTGCAATGTTTTTGTTTGTTTGATTTTTAAATCACAGCAATAGAAACTCTAAGACAAGTAATTTATTTTTGTCTCAGTGATCAGAAATAGATTACTCCTGGTTTTCATCTTTGTAACAACATTTTAAAATCACAAATATTTAGCATCATCAGATGAAGCTGGATGTTCATACTGTGCTGTGGAACTTCTGAAATCATGATCCTCATAAAGCCCTATTTAAAAATTCTAAACTAAGGGCTGGTGAGATGGCTCAGTGGGGAAGAGCACCAGCTGATCTTTGGAAGGTCATAAGTTCAAATCCCAGCAACCACACGGTGGATCACAACCACCATAATGAGATCTGACGCCCTCTTCTGGTGCGTCTGAAGACAGCTACAGTGTACTTACATATAATAAATAAAAAAAAAAAATCTAAATTAAGACATGACATTTTAGGAAAGATCCTTCATTTAGTTCAGTTCATTAAGATATTTTGTTTATAGAATTGGGAAAAGAACTTAATAATCAAGATGAAAATAATTTAATCAGGTCTCAGATTCTATTTTAGTCAAGTCCAATCTGGTTGTAGGTATACCAGATGTCTAACCCCATGATAAGCTTATAGAATATCAATTAGCTGAGATCCTAGTTGCCTTTGTCTAAGTACAAATCACGTGGATTTTTAACTTTTTTAAAAAGATTTATTAATTTATTAAATGTAAGTACACTGTAGCTGTCTTCAGACACTCCACAAGAGGGAGTCAGATCTCGTTATAGATGGTTGTAAGCCACCATATGGTTGCTGGGATTTGAACTCAGGACCTTCAGAAGAGCAGTCAGTACTCTTAACCACTGAGCCATCTCTCCAGCCCCACACATGGATTTTTTTTTTTAGAGTAACAACTTTATTCACAATAGTTAGAAATAATATAAAATATCTTGGGATAACTCTAACCAAACAAATGAAAGACCTGTATGACAATAACTTCAAGTGTCTCAAGAAAGAAATCAAAGATCTCAGAAAATGGAGAGGTTTCACATACTCATGTATGACAGAATTAACATAGTAAAAATAGCCATCCTACCAATGCAATGCAATAGATTCAATGTAATCCCCATCAAAATCTCAACACAATTCTTCAAAGACATGGAAAGAGCAATTCTCAAATTCATCTGGAAAGGCAAAATACCTAAAAATAGCAAAAACATTTCTTTTTTTCTTTTTAGATATTTTCTTTATTTACATGTAAATTTCTCCTTTCCCAAGTTCCCCTCCAAAAAACAAACTAACAAACAAACAAATAAAAACAACAAGAACAAACCCCTTTTGCCTCCCCCCTCCCCGTGCTTGCCACCCCACCCTCTCCCACTTATTGGCCCTGGCATTCCCCTACACTGGGGCACAAAACCTTCACAAGGCTGAGGTCCTTTCCTCCTATTGATGATCAAATTTGCGATCCTCTACTATACACATGCTGCCAGAACATTCAGTCCCACCATGTATAGTCCTTGATTGGTGGTTGGGTCCCTGGGAGCTCTGAGTGTACTAGTTAGTTTATATTGTTGTTCATCCTAAGGGGCTGCAAACCCTTCAGCTCCATAGAACCTTTCTCTAACTCCTTCATTAGGGACCATGTACTCAGTTCAATGAATGGCTGTGAGCCTCTACATCTGTCTTCAGACACTCCACAAGAGGGAGTCAGATCTCATTATAGATGGTTGTAAGCCACCATGTGGTTGCTGGGATTTGAACTCAGGACCTTCAGAAGAGCAGTCAGTACTCTTAACCACTGAGCCATCTCTCCAGCCCCACACATGGATTTTTAAATCACATTTTTCTCTACTTTCAAGCTAGTACTGTTGGAAAGGCATGGTATTGTGAAATAGCAAATAATAATCAATAACTACAAATAGCAAAAAGCTAGAAAAATATATGGATTATATATTAAGGAAAAGACCCTGAAAAGGGAATGATTGAGAATGTAGAATCAAGAAGGGACAACTGTTAAACCAAGAAAACATGCATCTAAGTCTCCTCAGAAAGTGAGGAAGAGTGCCTTAAAAAAAGAATAAACACCAGCTTTAGGAGAAGGAAAGCTGCTTCTGACATGGTAGTTCAGAGGAAGGAGAAAGTTGATGCTGATGTTTATGGGCTGTCAGGCTTGGTGATGATAAGTTGAGCGTGACATCATCTGATACCTTCAGATTTCGATGAAGTTGCCAGAGGCATCTGAGAATGAGAAAAAAAGGACATTGGCAAAACTTGTTGCAAAGAATGGGTCACTAGGAAAATTACATAAATGTATTTACCGGTGAGGTTATTTACTATAAATGAATGAAATTGTGTGCTTTCCCTCAAGAGTCTGTCTTCTTGGATTCAACTGCAGAAATTGAGAATGGTATTTAAAATGTTAGTTGATATACTATAAAAAAATCCACTGTAGCTAAATCAATGACTATATATATATGGCAGTATTTGGGGGCCTTGTTTACTAAATCATTTAAAAACTAACATGTGCTTGGAATTTTAGGGCAAAAATGATGAGTCTAATTCCAGTGAAGCTAATAAAAAAAGAGATGACGAGGTATAGGCATAATTTTTTTGTAACCTATTTTTAATAAGGGTTTAACCTCTCTTCTCTGCCATGAATGACAATAGCAGAAGTACGAGTCAGCTAGTCTCATTGCATCTCAGTAACAGAGCAGTGTGGACAGGACATGGGACAAGCTATAAAGTCATAAAGCGCGCCTCCAAGCACCTCCAGCATGAACCCACCTCCTAAAAGGTTCTATACCCTAGTACCACCAGCCTGGGACCAAGCATTCAAACATGAGCATGTGGGAGACATTTCACACTCAAACTATAACATTCCATCTATTGCTTCCATTAACCAATTGCTATCTCGTTGTGAAATGTATTCATCCCAATGTTTGAAGTCCCTTTAATGAATAAAAATGACACTATTTAGATGCCCAAGTCTCTTCTGAGAACCAAACCAACCTCTTACCTGTGAGACCCTATGAAATCAAAGGACGGACTATATTGTTCCAACATAAAATGGCCAAAGTAAACATTCCTGTTCTCAACAAGAGAATAGGAGTAGAGCAAAAGGTCTGATTGGGCCAAAGCAGGGCAGAAATCCAGAAGAAATACCAAATTCTCTAGCTCCATTTATGACTACAGATGACGTCACATTCGCTCCGAAGGGCTTAGGTAGCCCCTGATTCCCCACCCCTAGTTCTGCCCCCTCCATAACACATGGTTCTTTCTTGACCTGGCTCTGTTCTCATGCATGCAGGTTTCTTTGGTGGATGTCCGTAGACCTATGGTCTCTCAAATATCCTGGGACCTTCTTGCCAACAAATGCTTTATCGTCACTCTCAGGGACTCTTGCAGTATCTCTAACCCTGTCACTGTGTTGTTTAACCTCATAGGCTTTCTGGAACTGTGGAGCCACATGCTTCCGAAACCAGTACCATGCAGACATCACTGTTACCAGCTTAAGTTATACTGTGGCCCACTTGGACCACAGCTGTAGCAGCCCTTGCGTGCTGACCTGAGGGAAACACTTACTAGGCAGTAGTTTTCTAAGAGTAAGAACTCTTTTTCTAAGTAAGTTTTCTAAGTTGGTTTTCTGGGATCAGGCTCTTTTCTTTCAACCGAGTTTGCAATTTCACAAGTTGGAGTCTTTGACAGGTGGAATCCTGCGCTCCAGGCACCTTTCCTAGGCCTGTTAAAAACAAAACAAAACAAAACACAGTTTCTTTTCAGCATTTTCCTTGATTGCAACCTTAAATTTGCCTCAGTCCCTTTCTTAGAAAAACTTCAAAATTTTAAAATTCTACAATACTTGATGATCTTTTTAATCTAGATAAGAATGGTGATCAATAACCGTGCCTCATCCTAGATGCTGTCCTGCTTTGAAATGTTTCTCACTAGACACATTAGTCTATTAAGTTTGGTCTCCCTACAGTCTCAGGATACAGGCAGAATGCAGCTAGACTCTTTGTCAGCTTATAATCTCTCACCTGGTACCCAGAGAGCACTTGTTCCTCTCTGAAACCTCATGAGCCAGACTGCCAACATCCACATTTAACTGCTTCCAGAATAGCCCACTAAGCTTTGTGCACTGGTTAATTTCTCTTCTCTAGGTGACACAACCTAGAGTCATGAGGGAAACTGATTAATTGAAAAAACACTTCCATCAGATTGGGCTGAATTATCTTGATTGTTTATTGATGTGGGAGGCCCCAGCCTACTGTGACACCATGCCCAGGCAGGTGGGTGTGAGTTCCATAAGAAAACTCGAAGGGACCCTAGCCAGCTTGCAGATAGGCTTTGGCAGGCCTTACCCTTCTCCCTGACCTTGTATGCTTTGTTAAAACAAAAAGGGTTAGATTACATTCTTAAAACTAGCTCCCAAGATGTATTCCCTTATTTGCCCACTTTCTCCTCCTGAAGCTGACAACCAAGGTCAAGCTATCAAGTACTGAAGTCCAAGAATCAAAAGCCCCCTTTGGCTCACCTGATTAACACGCCCAATTGAAGTTAAACATCCCATCCTAACACACTTTACCCTTTTACCTTTGTAAATTGCCATTTGTCTGCAGGCCATGTCTCCTTTGTATCCAGAGACAGTCTTCTGTCCCACTCTGAGAAAAATAATCCTTCCCTCTCTCCTGTGCCCTCTCTCCCCTCTCTCTTGTTCCTTCCCCTTTCTTCCTCTATCTCCTGTCTTTGTCCTTTATCCCTCTCCTCTGTTGCTCTGGGGCAAATAAATTTCCTTTGTGTAGTGAGTGTGTAGTTTCTGCTACCTTGATGTAAGCTACTGGCAGACTGAGCTACCAGCCCCTGCCCAGGAGCCATCCCAAAACACACACACACACACACACACACACACACACACACACACACACACA
>JADRCD010144554.1:10486-20937 GCA_019843815.1 Montemys delectorum
AAAAAAAAAATCATCAGATCATACTTCAAAAGTCTATAACAAAGAAAACTGGAAAACCTGGATGAAATGGACTTTCTTTTAGACAGATACTAGGTACCAAAGATAAATCAAGATCAGATAAATGATCTAAACAGTTTCATATCCCCTAACAAAATAGAAACAGTCATTAATAGCCTCCCAATCAAAAAAAGTCCAGGAGCAGAAGGGTTTAGTGCAGAGTTTTATCAGACCTTTGAAGAAGACCTAATACCATACCACTCAAATTATTATACAAACTAGACAGAAGTTACTCTACCCAATTCATTTTATGAAGCTACAATTACTCTGATACCTAAACCACACAAAGACCCAACAAAGAAAGAGTACAAAGAAATTCAGACGAATTTTCCTTATGAATATCAATGCAAAAATACTAAAATTCTCAAAAACCGAATCCAAGAACACACGAAAACAATCATCCAGTAGGATCAAGTAGGCTTCATCCCAGGGATGCAGGGATAGTTCAATATATGGAAATCCATCAACATAATTCACTAAACAATTAAAATAAAAAACCATATGATCCTTTCACTAGATGCTGAGAAAACATTGGACAAAGTCAGACACCCTTTTATGATAAAGTCTTGGAAAGAACAGGAATTCAAGGCCCATACTTAAACATAGTAAAAAGCAATATACAGCAAACCAGTAGCCAATATCAAATTAAATGAAGAAAAATTTGAAGCAATATCACTAAAATCAGGGAGAGGACAAGGCTGCCCACACTTCCTTACCTATTCAATATTGTACTTGAAGTCCTAACCAGAGCAATTAGCAAACCAAAGGAGATAAAAGGAATATAAATTAGAAAAGAAGAAGTCAAATTATCCCTATTTGCAGAAGATATGACAGTATACTTAAGTGACCACACAAATTCCACCAGAGAAGTCCTAAACTTGATAAACAACTTCAGCAAATTAGCTGTAGGGAAATGTTGTTCACAATAGTCACAAATAATATAAAATACCTTGGAGTAGCTTTAACTCAACAAGTGAAAGATCTGTATGACAAGAGCTTTAAGTTTCTGAAGAAAGAAATTGAAGAAGGTCTCAGAAGATGAAAAGATTTACCATGCTTGTGGATTGCCAGGATTAATATAGTAAAAATGGCCATCTTGCTGAAAGCAGTCTACAGATTCAATGCAATCTCCATCAAAATTCCAACTCAATTTTTCACAGTCTTGGAAAGAGCAACTTGCAAATTCATCTGGAATAACAAAAAACCTAGGAAACTGAAAACTATTCTCAACAATAAAAGAACTTCTGGTGAAATAACCATCCCTGACCTTAAGCTATACTACAGAGCAGTTGTGATTAAAAAAAATTGCATGGTATTTGTACAGTGACAGGCAGGTAGATCAATGGAATAGAATTGAAGACCCAGAAATGTATCCATACACCTATGGCCACTTGATCTTTGACAAAAGAGCTGAAAGCATCCAGTGGAAAAAAGACAGCATTTTCAACAAATGGTGCTTCTGTTAGTCATCATATAGATAAATGCAAATCAATCCATTCCAATCTCCTTGTACGAAGCTCAAGTCCATAGGTCAATGACCTCCACATAAAACCAGATACAGTAAAACTAATAGAAAAGAAGGTGGGGAAGAGCCTGGAGCACATGGGCACAGAAGAAAATTTCCTGAATAGAACACCAACAGCTTATGCTTTAAGGTCTAGAATCAACAAATAGAACCAGATAAAATTACAAAGCTTCTGTAAGGCAAAGGACAGTGCCAATAGAACAAAATGTCACACGATATCTTGGAAAAATATCTTTACCAATACTATACCTGATAGATGGCTAATATCCAATACATACAAAGAACTCAAGAAGTTAAACTCCAGAGAATGAAATGACTCTATTAAGATGGGGTACAAAGCTAAAAAAAGAATTCTCAACTGATGAATATAAATGACTGAGAAGCACCTAAAGAAATGTTCAATATCCTTAGTAATCAGGGAAATGCAAATCAAAACAATCCTGAGATTCCATCTCATACCAGTCAGAATGGCTAAGGTCAAAAACTCAGGTGATAGCAGATGCTGGAGAGGTTGTGGTGAAAGAGAAACACTCCTTTATGGCTGATGGGAATGCAAGCTGGTACAGCCACTCTAGAAATCAGTTTGGTGGTTCCTCAGGAAATTGGACATACTATACCAGAGGTCCCAGCTATACCACACCTGGCCATATACCCAGAATATGCTCCAACATGTAATAAGGAGACATGCTCCACTATGTTCATAGCAGCCTTATTTATAATATCCAGAAACTAGAAGCAACTCAAACATCCCTCAACAGAGGAATGGATACAGAAAATGTGGTACGTCTACACAATGGAGTACTACAAATCTATTAAAAACAATGGATTTATGAAATTCTTAGGGAAACGAATGAATATGGAGGATATGGTCCTGAGTGATGCAGCCCAATCCGAAAAGAAGACACATGGTCTGCACTCTCTGGTAGATAGATATTAGTACAGAAGCTCAGAATACACAAAATACAATCCAAAAACCACAAGAAACTCAAGAAGAAGGAAGACCAAAGTATGGATAATTCATTCCTTCTTAGAAGGGGGGAAAATGCCCATTGAAGGATTTGCAGAGACAAACTATAGAGCAGAGATGTTGGGCGGTGAGCCGTTCTGTGAGCCAGAGTCCAGTAGAGCCACCTTGGAACTCTGGAGACCTACTGAGCATTTGCTCAAAGGGACGGAAGGCATTCGGTGAATTGCTCCTGAGATCATGGGTCAGATTTCAGCCCACACCCCTCACTGTTGCCCCTGCAGGAGATGTGTGTTCTGTCAGGCAGACACTGCCTCAAACTCCCAGCATTCTAGCTGGACCTTACACACAGTCATCTGACCACAAGGCAGGCATGCCATGCCCCATACAATAAAAGGAGTGGTTTGCCCCCTCCTCTCTCTCTCTTGCTCCCTCACTCTCTTATTCTCTTTTCTCTCTCTTGCTCTCTTCTGCTCTTACTAACTCTTACCCTCTTGCGCTCTCTCTCCTCTCTGCTCTTTGTTCTCATCTTCCTCTTCTCCTTTTTCTCTCTCTCTCCTTCCTCTGCTTTCCTTCTCTCTACTCAACCAGCATATTTCCCCTTCCTACAATAAAGTAATTCATTTATACATTGCCTCCCTTTTAATTAAGGCACCGTGCAGCAAACAGGCCAGCCCCAGGAGGAGAGAGAGAGACTCAGCCTCAGCACCAGGCCCCCTGACACCCAGAGAGAGAGAGAGAGAGAGAGAGAGCCACAGCCCAGGCCCCTCCACTTTTTTGAACCACACAGAGACTGAAGGAAGTACAATCCAGGGGCTTTTCCACCAGGGAATCCTTTCCATATTGAATTAACAAACCCAGACAGTATTGTGGATATCAGCAAGTGCTGGCTGACAGGAGCCTAATATAGCAATCTTCTGAGAGGCTCTGACAGTACCCAGCTAATACAGATGTAGAGGCTCATAGACATCTATTGGACTGAGTACAGGGTCCCCAATGAAGGAGCTAGAGAAAGGACCCAAGGAGCTGAAGGGTTTGCAACCCCTTTGGACAAACAACAATATGAACTACCTAGTATCCTCAGAGCTCTCAATGACTAAACCACCAACCAAAGAGTGCACATGATGTGACTCATGGCTCCAGCAGCCTGTGTATAGCAGAGGATAGCCTAGTTGGTCATCAGTGGGAGGAGAGATCCTTGGTCCTCTGGAGGTTCTATGCCCCAGTCTAGGGGAATGCCTGGGTCAGGAGGTGGGAGAGAGTGGTTTGGTGAGCAGGGGGAGGGAGGAGGGAATGTGTTTTTCCCCCTCAGAGGGGAAACCAAGACAGGAGATATCATTTGAAATGTAAATAAAGAAAACGGCAAATAAAAAAGAAATTATTCAGTAAATATCCTCACAAGAATAAGATGAATAAAAAAAAATCAGGACAAATTCCACATACATAGTCTGTAATTTATCAACACTGTTAAGAAATGCACAGTAGAATTTGAGGGTCAGAGTTCTTATGAGCAGCAGAGAAAGTGGTCTCAATCATGTTTCAATTCTATTCTGCCCAGCAGCACAACAATTCCTTTGACCTGGGAGTTTCCATGGATTTTTGGCTGCAGTTCCTGACAGTGTTGTAGTGACTGAAAAGTTTCCCAAGGTCTAAATTTGCAACAACTTCATTTGAAGGCAATTTTTACATTGCTGTGAGACCAATGCCACTGTGCTCCACTCCTTCTTCCATACCACATAGATTCCTCCTGACAAGAAGGGGCTCCTGATGTCACTCCCTTCCTTATTGCCCTTAGTCTCCCTTAGCTTGATACAAAACCAGTTTCAGACGAGGAATGATTATTCCTACCTACTCCAAATGTTTACCATCCCCAGGTTGTCTCACCAGTCATCCTGCAGCATAAGAGATGTTTTCTTTCCCTGCAAGGTACTGCCTTAGTCCTGGTGGGTTCTTAAAATTGTAGTCAGTATAATTTCTTCTAGAAATTCCCAGAAGCATCCTCTAGTGTGGCTATTACTGTGTATCTTACAATGGTCTTCCACAAATAAAGAACGTTCCAAATTTCATAAGCCTCAGTTTTAGTGGTCTTTAAACACAAAATGGTCAGTTTCCCAGAGCCAATGACTTTCATATTTCTCGATCTTCATATGCTGTCTTTCACATAATTCTAACAGTGATCCTACCTGGACCTATGTTTTCTGTACTCAACTTATGCTTGTACAATAGACAAGAAGTATGTGTATAAATGTTTATAGATGAAGACAATCATATTGCGTGAAAGGTAAAAGGTAAGATGTGTTTTTATTGTGACTAATTGGAAACTTTTTCATTATTCTGGAAATCTCTGCAGAGTTGGGATAATTGTCTCTAAGTCTTCAAGCAGTGGGGCCTAGAATCAAGGAACACGAGAAGATGGAATTGCCAAAGATTGTCCAGCTGGTTGCAATTTCCTGACTTTTAAGAGCTATTTCACCTCTTAAAGTTAGACACCTATCATTAAATTGGCTGGTGTGTGAGTGTCAACAACCCTGATGCAGCAATTGATAGAATATACCAATGACCATTTGAAAACAAGGGCTTCTACTGTTCTACTAGTAGTTAGATTCTACTAAGGAGGAGGCCCTGTTTCAACAATACTGAGAATAGCAAAGTTATCACTGAGGAGTTTCTCACAACTTGAACAATTTCTTTATATATATTTTTTAAATCAAGTATTAATATGTACTAATATGGATTCGTTCATTGTAACATATGACTCTTTCTTAGATCCTAATTTTCTGATTCTTTCTGAATTTATTAAAAATGATATAAAGCTTTTGCTTACTGTAAATAATTTTTCATCTATTTTTTTCAGTACTTCTATTTCTAGGATGTTTGAATTTTTAAACTCTGCATGAGATTGTACCTTCTCAGCCATATGAATGATACTTGTTTTAACAATTACAGACTCATGATATTTGAATGAACTCACACATGAAATTAAGAGAAGGTTAATACTTTAACAGTGAGTTGTGTTATTCTTAAAAATTTACATTCTGGCATGTGTAAAATGATAGCATTCTGTAAATGTTTTAAGATAAGAATGGAAATCTTATTCAGTTCTTGAGGTAGAGTAGAATATGAAGGTACAATAGGACAGGATACCATAATGATCTGCAATATGTGTAAATGGGGAAAGTTATTGGAGTTGTGTTCAATTAACGGATATTAATGAATTCAGAGCCATGTAGGGACACAGCATAGTTCAGATGGGTGTCCCTGAAAATGATGAAGTTATACTTTCATTTAAGTTATGAATTTTCTCTCATAGTCCCTTGAAATCAAGAGAAAGAGAGAGAGCAGACTTACTGCTGAGGCTCTGAAAGCCTTTACATGTTTTCTGCTTCCAGTTTCGTTTTTTGTTTGTTTAGTTTTGTTGGTTTTTTTTTTAACTTAACAAAGTATTATTATGGCAATAAGCCTGGAACATTGAATAGAATCCTCCCTGTTTTAGTTAACACAAATCATCATCTCTAATATAGTGTTTCTAGCTTTCCTAATGCTAAACACAATACAATTCAAATTATTCATGTGTGGGCAGAGTATCCTGGGGTTCAATGAATGATTTCTGAGTTCTAAAAACATTGGAAATATGTGTTTTCATATGTTCTTAAGAAATTCATGTGACAGGCTCATTCCAGCCCCAGCAAGGTTGCCAGTGACCAGTTGAAAATCACTAATAATAAGTTTTTGTTACAAGTTTGCAGAAAATGTATATGATTTCAGCATACATTTTATGAGACACATGTCCTGGTAAGATGCAACAAGTATTCATCTAATTATCACAAGTGCAAACTGAAAACAACCAAGTCAAGCTTTTTGAATCATTCAGCTTTATTTACAGGACAATGAGGAAGGAGCTGTTGACCAGAGCAGAAGGGATTCATAGTCATTCATTATACTGAACCACAAAACCAGAATTTGGTTAGAATTATGAATTCTGGATACTCAAAACACACTTTACATATGTAGGCACATTTATAGGATAAAGAACATGCAGTCTTGGCATCTCAGTTTTTCAATTACTCTTTCAAATATAATTTGTGTGAATTTCTTCACTAGAATTAACATACAGAATATTGCAAGTTTTATTAGACATTTTGAAGGCTATAGTACACACCTTAATTAATTTCCCTTTGGAATGGATGATTTCTGGCTCCATGAATTGTTACACAGCATTAGACTCTTCTGGGTTCCACACTTGTCTTCATCTTGCAATATTTGAAGGTGAACAAGTAAAAGTTTAATGAAAACTTTCCTACATTATCATATATTCAGAGTTTCTCCCAACATAAATAGTTGACATTATCTAAGATCCAAACATTGTATGAAGGTTTTCAGAAGCTTTTAATAATCATGATAAGTTTCTAGTGTGGAGCTTTAAGTGTTGCAAAGAATATACCCTGAATAAAACATATGCCACATTTTCCCAGGAGAACTACTTTCCTGTGAAAATTTTTTTACATGTTTTCTCTGAACTAAAATGAACTCAAAGATGTTTCATCATATATTAAATTTGTTAAAATTCTTGCCTGTGTGTATTCTCTGTTACATTCTATGAGATAGGCCAAAAGTAAAAGATTCAAACCTTCAATATATTTGAAAAGTTTCTCTGCTGTAAGTATTCTCTAAGGAATTTTAAGATGCTATTTCTTGGCAAATGATTATCTCATTCACTTCATTTATAAAGTTGCTCTATTGTATGAACTCTCTGTTGATTTCTCAGACTGATTTTATGGGTAATGCATTTGCTATATTCACTGCACTTTTGTAATGTATCTCTCCTGAATGATTTCATTGATGCCTTCTCAGACTACCTTTGTGGGTAAAGCACTTGTCACATTTACTGCATTTGTAAGGTTTCTCTTCAGTATGAATTTTCTGGTGAATAAGAAGAAAGGATTGTCTGGTAAAGCATTTGTCACATTCATTACATTTGTAAGGATTCTCTCCTGTATGCATTGTTTGATGCCTTCTCAGAGTAATATTGTTGGTAAAAGATTTTTCACAATCATTGCATTTGTATGGTTTCTCTCCAGTATGAATTCTCTGATGAACTCTCAGATTAACTTTGCGGGTAAAGCATTTGTCACACTCACTACATTGGTAAGGTTTCTCTCCTGTATGAATTCTCTGATGAATACTAAGATGGGATTGTCGGGTAAAGCATTTGTCACATATGTTACATGTGTAAGGTTTCTCTCTTGTATGAATTCTCAGATGATTACGAAGATGGGATGGTTGGGCAAAGCATTTGTCACATTCACTGCATTTATAAGGTTTCTCCCGTGTATGAATTCTCTGATGAATTCTCAGATTGCCTTTGCCAGTAAAGCATTTGTCACATTCACTACATTGGTAAGGTTTCTCCCCTGTATGAATTCTCTGATGCCTTTTCAGACTAACATTGTAAGAGAAGTGTTTGTCACATTCACTACATTGGTAAGGCTTCTGTCCTGTATGAATTCTCTGATGAATACTAAGATAGGATTTTTGGGCAAACCATTTGTCACAATCACGACATTTGTAAGGTTTCTCCCCTGCATGAATTCTTTGATGAATACTAAGATAGGATTTTTGGTTAAAGCATTTTTGACATTCACTGCACTTATAAGGTTTCTCTCCTGTATGAATTCTCTGATGACTATGAAGATGGGACTGTTGAACAAAGCATTTGTCACATTCACTGCATTTGTAAGGTTTCTCTCTTGTATGAATTCTCTGATGATTATGAAGATGGGATTGTTGAGTAAAGCATTTGTCACATTCACTGCATTTGTAAGGTTTCTCTCCTGTATGAATTCTCTGATGAATACTAAGTTGAGATTGTCGAGCAAAGCACTTGTCACATTCACTGCATTTATATGTTTTCTCTCGTGAATTAATTCTCTCATGCACATTAAGATCAAATTTGTGTTTAAAACATTTGTCACATTCACTGTATTTATAAAATTTCTCTCCTGTATCAATTCTCTGATGGATACCAAGATAGAGTTGTTGTATAAAGGGTTTGTCACTTTCACTATATTTGTAAGATTTCTTTTCTGGATAAATTCTCTGCTGACTTTGAAGATCATCTGTCTGTATAAAGCAGTTGTCAAATTCACCACAATTGTAAGTGTTTATTTTACTATTGTTTTGTTTCACCATTGTTTTATGTTTAGAGATCAAAACATTATGAAATTTTTTATTTTGATTTTGTTCTTTCTTCTCTATGTAGATTACTTTATTGAGACTAATGATAGACCATATCTTTAAAGAGTTCTCACAGTCTTTATATGGGCGAACTTCTTTAATGTTCCCAGTTTTATGCCGTTTTAGGTTTGATGATTGAAGAGTGTCATCTCTGTCATTAGTTTTATAAGGTGTACTTTGGGAGGACTCATGAATCATATTGCTAAGCTTGTTATATTTAGAAGATTTCTTTTGGATATGCCCATTCTCATGGACAACATGATATATGTCTTGATCCAATACGTTTTCATATTTTCCACATATGTGATAATTTTCTGAAAAAAAGGGGGGAATTAGGGATAACAGAATTTATATATATATGAGGAGTAAGTGAGATTTGATAATCAGTGTTCTCATGAATTCATACTATCAAAAGAGATTTTTCTTTTTTAAATCATTATATGGATCCTCAGAAGAACCTAAAATCTGATCTGTATAAAATGTCATGAAGTGATAATAGCCTTCTAAGTATGATATTAAAATTATTCCACCTACCCATCTCAAAAATATTAACCCAGGATTGCTCTTGTCTAAATGAAATACAGGGACAAAGAGTGGAGCAGAGACTGAAGGAAAGGCCATCCAGAGACTTCCCCACATGAGGATTCATTCCATTTGCAGACACCAAACACTGACATTATTGCTGATGCCCTAAAGTGCTACTGACAGGAGTCTGATATAGCTGTCTCCTGAGAGGTTCTGGCAGATCCTGACCAATACAGATGTGGATGCTTGTAGCTAACCATCAGATTGAGCCCAGTGACTCTAAAATAAGAATTACGGAAAGGACTTTCAGAGCTAATGTTTTTATAACCCCATAGGAAGAACAACAATATTAACCAACTAGACAACCCAGAGCTCCCTAGGACTAAACCACCAACCAAAGAGTATACATGGAGGGATCTATGGCTCCCTATGGCTGCTTATGGAGTAGAGCATTGCCTTTCTGGCATCAATGGGAAGAAAGCATTTGGACCTGTGAAAGCTCAATGCCCCAGTATAGAAGAATCCTGGGGCAATGAAGTGTTAGTGGGTGGGTAGGGGAGAACTACAAAGAAGCATGGGAGAGGGGCATTAGAATAAGGGGTTTATAGAGGTGGAACTGGGAAGGGGGATATCATTTTAAATGTATTAAATAAAATAACCAATTTTTAAAAAAAACAGAATATTGTACTTTGCAGATTCTAGGATATATAAGTGATCGATCTGTAATAAAATATAGAAAGCAGATCTCTGAAAAATATAACTCTAATTTTATGGTTACAGTTGGATTCAGAGTGACACTGTATATCTTTGCTCAGGTATAAATTAATGATGTAACTAAAATTGTCATTATAAATCACTAAACAGCTGGTTAGTGGTGGCACAGGACTTTAATCTCAGCTCTTGGGAGGCAGATACAGTCAGAATTTGGAGTTCAAGGCCTGCCTGTTCTACAGATTGAGTTCCATGTCAGCCTGGACTACACAGAGAAACTCTGTATAGAAAAAACAAGAAATCACTAAATAGTTTTGTTTCAACATCCAAAATGATAGGATAAAGATCAGGTTATCCCAGAGCAAAATAGAGACCAAATGTCAAATGCATCATCATCATCATCATCATCATCATCATCATCATCATCATCATCAT
>JADRCD010144556.1:0-22049 GCA_019843815.1 Montemys delectorum
GTGTGTGTGTGTGTGTGTGTGTGTGTGTGTGTGTGTGCTCATATATACATTTATGTGTTCAAGTATGTACACACACATATATATAGAATCTAGTGTTAAATGTTGGGACAATATTGAGTATAATTTTTTTCAATCATGCTATAACTTATTTATTAAAATAGAGTCTCTCTTTAAACCTAAAACTCTCGAATTCAGCTCAACTGTCTAAAAAACAAGCCCTAGAAATCCTTCTGACTCTACCTCCCCAGGTCTGCAGTTAGAAAGATGCCTCATGTTTTTTTTTAATTTGGTTTCAAGGGATTTAAATTCGGTTCCTCAAACTTAGCAAATTGTTTATTGACTAAGCCATCTCTCCAGCTTTATTGTTATTATCTTTAATTTTTCAACAAGTTCAAAATTCTTGCCTAGCATAGCTCTAGAACCACATAGAAGATGGTTTTCAGTACGGTCTTCCCATACCAGTCTTTTCATTTTAAAGGAATCCAATGATATTAAAAGAACCATCCTTCCCTCTTACTGTATACCCTTCCAAGAGGCGACAGTTTCTTATACCTTCTACTTAAGGAACATGCCATAAATAGCATAATAACTTTGTCATGCTAAATTACCCTTGTTACAGCCAATTGAAATCCAAATGGAGTTGCCTTCACCCTCATGCTAAGTGTCTGGTATTGGTAGTTAGAAACTTCCACAATTATTTTTGGAATTATTACTAGTTGACAAATGTACTTTACAAATTTCCGCCCCACACTTTATCCAACAATCTGTTTCTGATACTTTCATAAAAATAGCAACAGGAGGTCTACCCCTGTCAGTGTTCCCTGTCAGGAGTTTTAAGATCCACACTTAAATATGAAATTTTATAAGATTTGAGTCAATCCTTTTCACCAACTTTAACAAACCTTAAGACATATTTTTTAATTAGATATTTTTCTTTATTTACAATATCTCCTTTCCCAGGTTCCCCTCCAAAAATAAAAATAAAATAAAATAAAAAAACTAAAACTAAAACAAACCCCTGTTCCCTCCCCCCTCCCACTGCTTACCACCCCACCCCCTCCTGCTTCCTGGCCCTGGCATTCCCCTACACTGGGGCATAGAACCTTCACAGGGCCAAGGGCCTCTCCTCCCACTGATGACCGATTAGGCCATCCTCTGCTATATGTTGCTGGAGCCATTAGTCCCACCATGTGTACTCTTTGTAGGTGTTTTAGTCACAAAGGAGTTGTGGAGACTAACTATGGAGCAGAGACTAAAGGAAGGACAATTCAGAGACTGCTCCATCTGGAAATCCTTCCCATATTCAATCATCAAATCTAGACACTATTGTGGATGCCAGCAAGTGCTGGCTGACAAGAGCCTGAGATAGCTGTCTCCTGAGAGGCTCTGACAGTGCCTGACTAATACAGAAGTAGAGACTCACAGACATCCATTGGACTGAAGACAGTGTTTTTTAACATGATTTTTTTTTCTTTCTATTTTTACAGTCCAGTCGTTATCCCACTCCCAGGCAACCCTCCGACAGTTCCTCATCCCATTCCTACTTCCCCCGCCCCCATCTCCAGGAGAATATCCTCATCCCCACCGCACCCCACCAGACCTCCTCCTTCCCTAGGGCCTCAAGTCTCTTGGGGGATAGGTTCTTCTTTTCTCACTGAGGCTAGACCAGGCAGTCCTGTGTTGTATACGGTTAGGAGCCTCATGTAAGCTAAGGTTTTCTGCTGGTTGGTAGCTGTGTCTGAGAGATCTTGAGGGTCCAGGTTAGTTGAGACTGCTCATCTTCTTATGGGGTCGCCCTCCTCCTATGTTTCTTCTAGTCTTTTCCTAATTCAGCCACAGGGGTCCACAGTTTCTGTCCATTGGTTGAGTGTAAGTCTGCATCTGGCTCTTTCAGCTACTTGTTAGGTCTCTCAGAGGGCAGTCATTCTAGGCTTATGTCTGTAAGTACACTATATAATCAATAATAGCGTCAGACCTTGGAGCCTCCTCTTGACCTTCATCTCAATTTGGGCTGGTCATGCATCTTTCAAAGTATGCTGTGAGACAATGTAAGCAGAAGTCTCTGCATATCTTTAAAAAAAACAAAAAACTTTTTTTTTATTAGATATTTTCTTTATTTACAATGTCTCCCTTTCCAGGTTCCCTTCCAAAAGAAAAAAGAAAAATAAATTAAAATAAGAAAAAAATAAAAATAAAAATAAAAAACTTTTTATTGGATGTTTTCTTTACTTACATTTCAAGTGTTGTTCCCCTTCCTAGTTACCCCCATTCCTGGAAACCTCCCATCTCATCCCTTTTCCCCCTGTTTCTAAGAGGGTGTTCCCCCAACCACAAATTCACGTCTCCCCATCCTCACATTCCCCTACAATGGGGTATCGAGCCTTCCCAGAACCAAGGGCCTCTCCTCCCATTGATGCCTGACAAGGCCATCCTTTGCTACATGTACAGCAGGAGCCATGGGTCCCTCCACGTGTATACTCCTTCGTTGGTGGTTTAGTCCCTGGGAGCTGTGGGGGGATTGGTTGGTTGATATTATTATTCTTTCTGTGGGGTTGCAAAGCCCTTCAGCTCCTTGGGTCCTTTCTCTAACTCCTCCATTGAGGACCAATGGAGCTCAGTCGAATGGTTGGCTGCTAGCATCTGCCTCTGTATTTGTCAGGCTCTCGCAGAGCCTCTCATGTGACAACGATATTAGACTCTTGTCAATAGGCACAATAGTTTGATGTTTGTATATGGGATGGATGTCTAGGTGGGACAGTCTTTATTTGGCCTTCCCTTCACACTTTGTTCCACACTTTTTCTCCATATTTGCTTCTGTGAGTATTTTCTTCCCCTTTCTATGAAGGACTGAAGCACCCACACTTTAGTCTTACATCTTCTTGAGCTTTATGTGGTCTGTGAATTGTATCTTGGTCATTGAGAGCTTTGGGCTAATATTCACTCATCAGTGAGTGTACACCATGTGTGATCTTCAGGATGATATTTTCTAGTTCTATCCATTTGCCTAAGAATTTCATAAAGTCAATGTTTTTTTTTAAACCAAAAATGTTTAAGAATTTATTACCAGAGTAACAATTGAATTAAAATACTTACATCATTTTTCTTTTCTTTTTTTAAAAAATTAGGTATTTTCTTTATTTACATGTAAATTTCTCCTTTCCCAGTTTCCCTACAAACAAACAAACAAACAAACAAAAACAACACATCCATTGAACTGAGTACACGGTCCCCAATGAAGGAGTTAGAGAAAGGTTCTATGAAATCAATGTTTTTAATAGTCGAATATTACACCATTGTGTAAATGTACCACATTTTCTGTATCCATTGCTCTGTTGAAGGACATCTGGTTCTTTCCAGCTTCTGGTTATTATAAATAAGGCTGCTATGAACATAATGGAGCATGTGTCCTTGTTATATGCTGGAAAATATTTTAGGTGTATGTCCAGGAGTGGTATAGCTGTGTCCTCAGGTAATACAATGTCAAATTTTCTGAGGAACTGCCAGACTGATTTCCATAGTGGTTGTACCAGCTTGCAATCCCACCAATAATGGTTGAATGTTCCTCTTTCTCTATATCCTAGCCAGCATCTGCTGTCACCTGAGTTTTTGATCTAAGCCATTCTGACTGGTGTGAGTTGGAATCTCAGGGTTGCTTAGATTTGCATTTCCCTCATGAATAAGGATGTTGCACATTTCTTTAGGTGCTTCTCCTCCATTCTATATTCCTCAGTCTTTAGAATTCTTTGTTTAGCTTGTAACAATTTTTTTAATAGGGTTATTTGATTCTCTGGAGTCTAACTTCTTGAGTTCTTTGTATGTATTGAATATTAGCCCTCTATCAGATGTAGGATTGGTAAAGATCTTTTCCCAATCTATTGGTTGCTGGGAAATGATATCCTTCACAATAGTTACAAATAATATAAAATACATTGGTGTGACTCTAACCAAACAATTGAAAGATCTGTTTGATAAGAACTTCAAGTCTCTGAAAAAATAAATTGAAGAATATCTCAGAAGATGGAAAGACCTCCCATGCTTATGGATTGGCAGGATTAATATAGCAAAAATGACCATCTTGCTGAAAACAATCCACAGATTCACTGCAATCCCCATCAAAATTCCCACTCAATTCTTTATAGAGATAGAAAGAGTAAATCTCAAATGCATTTGGAATAACAAAAAACCCAGGATAGGGAAAACTATTCGCAACAATAACTGAACTTCTGGTGGAATCAACATTCCTGACCTTAAGCTGTATTACAGAACATTAGTAATAAAAACTGCATGGCATTGGTACAGAGATAAGAAGGTAGATCAGTGGGATAGAATGGAAGACCCACAAATGAATCCATACACTTATGGTCACTTGATCTTTGACAAAGGAGCTAAAACTATACAGTGGAAAAAAAGACAGCATTTTCAACAAATGATGCTGGTTCAACTAGAAGTCAGCATGTTGAAGAATGCATATTGATCCATTCTTATTTCCTTGGACAAAGCTCAAGTCCAAGTGGATCAAGGACCTGCACCTAAAACCAGATACACTGAAATTCATAGAGGAGAATGTTTGGAAGAGCCTCAAACACATGGGCACAGGGGAAAATTTCCTGAACAGAACACAAATGGCTTACGCTCTGAGATCAAGAATTGACAAATGGGACCTCATTAAATTGCAAAGCTTCTGTAATGCATAGGACTCTGCACACCTTTATAGTTATTAGAAGGAAACTCACACTATAGAAGTGATGTAGTATATTATTCATTTCCTGACAGATCAAATTTAACATAACCTGCTATTGAGTCAGTGTTGAGGTCATGTGGACACTTATTCTTCTGCATAAGGCTAGCCACATAGCTATAACTAGAAAATATGTTCCCTCAAATACATATAAATATTGTTTGTAAATTCTCATATTAGTACCACTAGCTTTACTTTATTAAATTGTATATGGTTGTGATCATGAAAGAATGATGTTTCTAGTTACACAGATATGGTTATGCCTGAGAAATATAAGGTATTTTGACTTTTCTTAATGGGGTTGAAAACCTTACATTCTGAAAATATATGGAGATATTGGCAATTTTTTTTGAAAAAGCCACAGGGAAAGAGATTGTTTGATTACATATAGAGACGATGGAATTTGTCCATACAGGTTTTTTTTGTTTGTTTGTTTGTTTTTTGTTTTTTGTTTTTGTTTTTCAAGACAGGGTTTCTCTGTGTAGCTCTGGTTGTCCTGGACTCACTCTATAGACCAGGCTGGCCTCGAATTCAGAGATCTGCCTGCCTCTGCCTCCCAAGTGCTGGAATTAAAGGCATGCGCCACCACTGCCCGGCTCTAAAGCAGATGTTTTAACATAATACATTTTCTCTTTTTTCTGTCTCTCACTGTGTGTGTACGTGTTTGATACTTCTTATGAAACATGGTATAAAATTAAATGTCTTAGTTTACAACAACTAATATATTGTTTTAGAAAATGAAAATTTTGTATGTAGATTAAAAATAATAAATAGTAAAATACTACTAGTAATAATAATATGAATATGAATATGAATATATAACATGCAATAAGTAGTGGGTGCTTGTTGCTCAGGAAGAAGGCCTGTGTTTGATTCTAGCATCTGTCAACAGCCTGAGATGTCATTCCCTCCTCTTAAACCAGATGACATGAGAAATACACACACACACACACACACACACACACACATGCAGGTACACACACACACACACATACACACACTGCACAGGCATACATGCACATACACATATATGCATGTGCACATGTACTTATACATATAAAAAATGCAAAACTCCTTAAATCTAACATCTGGTTCAAGGAGTTTTAGACAGCATCCAGTGGTGGTGTCTGGAGCAATGACAAGTAAAGCACAGTGTGCAGAATCCGAGGTTTTAGTGAACTGCTAAAATGCAGAATGAGAGGCATGGTATAAAAACCTTGAGTTCATCAGGAATGGGATTTGGAACTAATACTGGTTTTGTGCACTGAATAGGAAAAAAAACAATTTTACTTGTATTTTTTTTTCACACTAACCTTTATTATGGAACCTCCAATGTAGTCATGACTCATTTAAAACTCTCTTATAGATTCGCTACCTTTCCCATCTCCATGTGTCTATATCTGTGTCGGTTTATTTAGAGAATATTTATTGGTTTCTCAATTTAATATGTAAGTGCAGTTGATTACGTTGTTTTGAAAAAAAATTGAATACTGATCACATACATATTAGGTGATGCAATGAATTCCCACTGATTTTGTAAGTCATTGTAGAGTGTGATATGATATTTGTAGACAATTCAAATACATTGAGCACTAGTCATACCTTCAGTTGATTTTTAGATGAATTAGCAGGAATGATTGCTATAACAGAAAATTACCTGGACCACCAGACCTGCTGAGCCTGAACCATACAGGTAAGCTTCCCTTCCCCCAGCCATCTTCCTGGTTCACCGAGTCCACCGGAGCCAAACTGCTTACAGGATCCTGCTAGCTCGGGTGGACATCCATTCTTTTGCCACCTCTCTGCCCACCTTCATCAGATCTGTGATTCTTGAACCCTACAGACTTGCAGACCCAGAACCATACAATCCTAGAATACATATCAGAGGCCTGTCATATCAGGACCATCGAGGTTATCTCTCCTTCCAACAACTACTAAAACAGGAGCAACCGTGAATGAAAGCTATCCAGGTGTCTAAAAGCACTCGAAGGAACACAATCAATAAACGACAGGGAAATACAACACATTCAGAGCACAGCTACAATACTAGAGCAAGCCCTGGAAATCCTTACACAACCAAAGCACAAGAAAATAAACTTAGATTCAATCTTAGAAAAATGATAGAGGCCTTTAAAGAAAAATGAATGCATCCTGTAAACAATGTAGGAAAATACAACCAAACAGGTAGAAGCCTTTAAAGAGGAAACCAATAAACTCATAAATACATACAAGAAAATTCAATTAAAGAAGTGAAGAAAATAAATAAAACTGTGAAAGGCCTGAAAGTAGATATACAAGCAATAAAGAAAACACAAACTGAGGGAATCCTAGAGATGGAAAACCTAGGGAAAAGAACAGGAACAACAGATGCAAGCACTACTGACAGAATACAGGAGATAGATGAGAAAATCTCAGCTGTAGAAGATCCAATAGAACAAATTGATACACCAGTCAAAGAAAATGTTAACTCTAAAAATTTCTGACACAAAACATCTAGGAAACCTGGGATGCCATGATAAAGAATGAGGAATAGAAGAAGGCAAAGAGTCCCAGCTCTAATACCCAGAATATATTTTATTGAAAATCATAGAAGAAAACTTTCTCAGTCTAAAGAAAGAGATGCCTATAAACATACAACAAGTTTGTAGAACATTGTTTGACTGAACAAGAAAAGAAAATACTCTTGATAAATAATAACCAAAACACAAAATGTACAGAACAAAAATAGAATATTAAAAGCAGCAGGGACAAAGAAATAGTTAACATACAAATGCACACCTATGAGAATTACACCTGACTCCTCAACAGAGACCCTAAAAGCTAGAAAGGTCTAGATAGATATCTTGCAACAGCTGAAGAACTACAAAGGCCAACATAGAGTACAACAGCAAGCAAAATTCTTAATCACCATAAATGGAGAAAACAAGCTCATTCAAGACAAATCCAAATTCAAATAATATCTATCTACAAATACATCACTACAGAAAATAGTAGAAGGAAAATTCCAACCAAAGAAGGATAAATACATCCAAGAATATATAGGAAATAAGTAATTCAGTACCAGTAGAACCAAGGAAAGCAGAAACAAATATATTCCACCAACATCAAAATAACAGAAAATGATAATCACTGGTCATTAATATCTTTCAACATCAATGGAATCAATTCCATAATAAAAAGACATAGGGTAAGAGAATGGATTCGAAAACAAGATCCATCATTCTACTGCACACAAGAACCACGCTTCAGTAATAAAAATAGACATTACCTCGGAGTAAAGGGCTAGAACAAAGTTTTACCAGTAAACAAACCCAAGAAGCCACCTGGAGTAATAATTCTAATATCTCATTAAATAGATTTTCAACCAAAATTAATCAAAAGGCTATTTCAAACAAATGAAAGGAAAAATCTATCAAGATAATATCTCAGTTCTGAACATCTATATCCCTAATACAAAGGAACCCACATTTGTAAAACAAACATTGGTAAGCTTTAAATCATGCATCAGATCCCATATATTAATAGTGGGAGACATCACCTCCCACTGTCACCGAACCACAGGTCATGTATAAAAAAATTGAACAGAGAAATAAAGAAATTAACAGACATTGTAAATGAAATGGACCTAGTAGACATCTGTAGAACATTTCACCCAAACATAAAAGAATTTACCTTCTTTTCATCACCTTGTGAATCCTTCTCCAAAATGGACCATATAGTTGGTAACAAAGAAAGCCTTAACAAATACAAAAAAATTGATGTCAGACAACAATGGATTATAGCTGAACTTCAACAACAGCAGAAACACCAGAAAGCCTACACACTTACCGAAATTGAACAAGTCTCTACTCAATGGGTTGTGGTCAAGGAAGAAATAAAGAAATTAAAGACTTTCTAGAATGCAATGAAAATGAAAACAAAAGATACCCAAACTCATGGGAAACAATGAAAGCAGTGCTAAGAAGAAAGTCCTTAGCACTGAGTGCCTCCATAGAGAAATTAGAAAGTTATCATACTAGCAATTTAAAAGTACACCTGAAAGCTCTAAGAAAAAATGAAGCAAGCACCCCAAAGAAGAATAGAAGGTAGGAAATAATCCAAATCAATGTTGAAATCAAACAGTTACAAAGAAAACAATACAAAGGATCAATAAGACCAAAAGCTATTTCTTTGAGAAAATCAACAAGATAGACAAATCCTTAGCCAAACTAATGAATAGAGAGAGAGACAGTATCCAAATATGCAAAATCATAAATGAAAAGGGAAATATAACAATGGACACTTAGTAAATTCAAAGAATCCTTATGTCTTACTTCAAAAGCCTGTAATCCAAGAAGTTGGAAAATCTTAATGAAATGGACAATTTTCTAGACAGATATGAATTTAGAAGATTAAACCAAAATAAGGTATACTATTTAAACACCACTATAATCTATAAAGAAATAGACTCAGTAATTAAATGTCTCCCAACCGGAAAAAAAAAAAAAGCCCAGGGCCAGATAGTTTTAGGTTTTAGTGCAGAATCTAACCAGACTTTTAAAGAAGAGCTAATACCAATACTCCTTAAACTACTCCATGAAACTGAAACAGAAGGAACACAACCTATTTCATTCTAGGAAGCCACAGTCATCCTGATACCTAAACTACATAAAGATTCAACAATGAAAGAGAATTTATTTCTCTTAAGAACACTGATGCAAAAATACTCAGTAAAATAATCACAGACCAAATCCAGGAACACATCAAAAAACACCGTCCATCATGATCAAGTAGGCTGAGTGGATACAGAATTGATTCAATATACAAAAACTCATCAACATATTCCGCCGTATTAAAATAAAACTGAAAAATAAAATCACATAAACATCTCATTAGATGCTTAAAAAGCCTTTGACACAATAAAACACCCCTTCCTTTTAAAAAAAAAAAAGTATTAAAATGATCAGGGATACCAGGCACATATCTAAACATATTTGTCTTAGTCAGGGTTTCTATTCCTGCACAAACATCATGACCATGAAGCAAGTTGGGGAGGAAAGGGTTTATTTAGCTTACTACTACATGTTGTTGATCACCAGAGGAAGTTAGGACTGGAACTCAAGCAGTCAGGAAGCAGGAGCTGATGCAGAGGCCATGGAGGGATGTTTCTTACTGGCTTGCCTCCTCCTGGCTTGCTCAGCCTGCTCTCTTATAAAACCCAAGACTTCCAGCCCAGAGATGGCACCACCCCTTTGATCACTAATTGAGAAAATGCCCCACAGCTGGATCTCATGGAGGCATTTCCCCAACTGAAGCTCACTTCTCTGTGATAACTCCAGCCTGTGTCAAGTTGACACACAAAACTAGCCAGTACAATATTCAAAGCAATATAAAACAAAACAATAGCCAACATCAAACTAAATGGAGAGAAAGAAAGTATTTCCACTAAAATCAGGGACAAGACAAGAACGTCTACTCTCTCCCTATTTATTCAGTACAGTACTTGAATTTCTCACCAGAGCCATAAGACAAATAAAGCAGATCAAGGGGATACAACTTAGAAAAGAAGAAGTCAGGGTATCACTATTTGTAGATGATATGAGAGTATATATAAGCAATTCAACCCATTCTACCAGAGAAATCCTACAGCTTAAAAACAGATTCAACAATGTGGCTGAATACAAACTTATCTCAAAGAAATCAGTAGCCCACCTTTACGCAAATAAGAAACTGGCAAAGAAAGAAATTAGGGAAATAAAACCCTTTACAATGATCATGAATAATAATCTTGGTGAAAATCTAACCAAGCAAGTGGAAGATCTGCAAGACAAGAATTTAAAGTCCCTGAAGAATGAAATTGAAGAAGATATCAGAAGTTGGAAAGATCTCTCTGTTCATGGATAGGTATGTTTAACAAAGTGAAAATGGTCATCTTAACAAAAGCAATCTACAGATTCAATGCAGTCGCTATAAAAATATCAACACAATTTTTTATAGATCTTGAAAGAGTAATTCGAACTTCATATAAAGAAACAAATACCCATGATAGCCAAAACAATCCTGAAAAATAATAGAACCAGGGAGGAATTGTCAGCCCTGACCTCAAACTATAGAGCAACAGTGATAAATACTGCATGATATTGGTACATAAACAGATACTTTGAGTTAAAAGAATTGAGTTGAAGGCCCAGAAAAAAATCCACATATCTACAGACACATGATTGTTGATAAAGAAGCCAAAACTACTAGGAAGGCATGTCTCATAAGGGGAGGTGTGACATAGATCCTGACCCTGGAGCATTGCCAGACTATTGATCCTCATGATCCCCATGTGAGGTGATGGTTGCTGTTGTCCTGAAGCTGATCTGCTGTCTTTACTACTTTACTTTCAATCTTTCTTTCTGGGGAATATACTTCCCCATTACACATAGCTAATCATGCCATAATAAATGAGACAGATGTGGCTCTCAGTAATGAGGAATGGAGGTGGTCATGTAGCTGTGGAGGATGAGGAAAGGCCTTCTGTATGGTCTTTAGGGACAAGGGAAAGGATCTAGATGACATAACCACAAAGACCATAAAAACCTAAATGGTCATTTGTAGAAATAGTTCATTACTAGAGATGGCCTTGAATTTGGAATCATGAGGAGACACATGTACCCTCTGGTCCAATGACTGCCGCATTAATTAACCAGGGTGAATTTGGGAACATCAAGTACAAAGAGTTAAAGTATTCTCGAGAAGAAAAGGCATGGATAGAAAAAAATATGAATTTATAAAATACAAGTCAATGATATGTTTATTTTATAGGAGAAAGATTTGCATACAATTTACAAATAAGGACAGAATATAGTATATGAGGTTATGGAATTGCCAGCATGAGGAAAAGGAGATTAGAGAATTAAAAGATGATGTTTAAGCATACAAAATTTAGTTCTTTGTTTTTCTAGTTACATGAAGGATTGGAGATGACAATGCCTGGAGAGAAATTCGGGATAGCTAACTCTTTTATTTACATAATTTTTAAAACTTTGTAAGGAATTATTTTAATTTTAGTAGTCTGTCATCTTTCTGTTCTTACATTAAAGTAGTTACTAAAGACTACTGTCTGCTGTAACACCAAACCACAAGAGCTGCGCCCTGCTATTTGTAATGAACAGGCTGTGTAAAAACTATAAGGAAATGTGCTTTAGATTTGAGTTTGGTTTCTGTTTTAAGGAAGCAGAGGTTGAAATTAATCATTCAGGTTTCATAGAATTTATCTACATTTAAGGATTTCTAAAGTATTACTAATAACAATCAAGTCTTGATCTTATAATGTAATAAGAGATTGGGTACAGGGTCTCTAGTTGGGAAAAGGGAAAAGAATGATGAGAAGGAAGGAAGTGAAAGAATGAGAAGGAAGGCAGGACAAGAAAGAGGAATTACCAGAATCCTTGTGAACAGATAAAGCACTTGATTTGACAGCTTGCATACGCTACTGACTCTGAGCAATTATTAGATTATTGCAGGTCCCATTCCTGCCTTGGTTCAGGACCCTCTTTATGCTCAGTATGGACCTCAGCACAAAACAGACAATGGAAAAAAGAAAGCATCTTCAACATATGGTGCTGGTCTACCTGGATGTCTCCTTGTTAAAGAATTCAAATAGTCCCACCCTGCAAAAAACTCAAGCCAAAGTGGATCAAGGACTTCAACTTTAAAACCAGATATATTAACTCTCATAGACGAGACTGTGGAGCAAGAGTAACAATTCTCCATTGCTGGTGAGAATACAAACTTGTACAACCATTTTGGATATCAATTTGACCATTTCTCAGAAAACTAGGAATAGTTCTACCTCATGACCAAGCTATACCACTCCTGAGCATATACAAAAATATGCTCCACCATCTCACAAAGATGCTCAACTATGTTAATACAGCTTTATTTATAATAGCCAGAAACTGGAAACAACCTAGACATCCTTCAGTCAAAGAATGGATAAAAAAAAAAAATGTGGTACAGCTACATAGTGGAATACTATTTAGCTATGAAAAATGAAGACATCATGAATTTTACAGGCAAATGATTGGAACTTCAGAATATCTTTCTGAGTGAGGTAACCCTGTCTCAAAAAATTCACAGTATATATTCACTTATAAGCAGATATTAGCCATAAAATACAGGATACCCATGCTATATTCCACAGACCTAAGGATGCTGTACAGGAA
Source organism: Montemys delectorum (assembly GCA_019843815.1). Lineage (NCBI taxonomy): Eukaryota > Metazoa > Chordata > Mammalia > Rodentia > Muridae > Montemys > Montemys delectorum. Next base: position 12,931 of record JADRCD010144556.1, read on the forward strand.
AAAGTTCTCAAGCAAGGATGCTTGAGTCTCACTTGGAAGGGGGAAAGGAATGGTTGTAGAAGGCAAAAGAAGAGAGGAAAGTGGGTATCTGGGTAGGAGAGGGGATCAGGAGGGGAGTGAGGGGTCCAAGTTCAGGTGTGTGTTCCAGGAAGAGGGGAATGGCTGGATAGCCATGAAAATGAATGAAAATCGACCACTGACAAGGGGAGAGCACCTCCAGGAAGAAACAGACCTGGGTTAGGGTAGGTGCCAAAGAAACAATGAGGGTGTCTTTAGCTGTGACTCACAGCATTGGGAATATGGAGCCTGTGAAGGCAGCCTCCTATGGCCAAGCAGTAACCTCAGTGGCGCAATAGAGATGACAACCCACCCACAAAATTTTCGACCCAAAAGATATCCTCTCAACAAGAAAGGCAGGGATTAGAGATGAAGTAGAGACTGAGGAAATGGCCCAACTTGAGACCCATGTCATGGACAAGCACTAATCCCTGACACTATTAATGATAAATTGTTATGCTTGCAGACAGGAGTCTAGGATGGCTGTCCTCTGAAAGGCTCCACTCACTCGCTGACTTAGACAGATACAGACACCCACAAACATTGGGTGGATCTTGTGGACTCTTATTGAGGAATAGAAGAAAGGATTGCAGCCCCTAAAGGGATAGGAACTGTACAGGAAGACCAACAGAATTGACTAACCTGGACCTTTGGGGCTCTCAGAGAATGAAACATCTACCAAAGAACATACATGGACTAGACATAGGTATCCTGCACATATGTAGCAAAGGTGCAGCTTGGTCTTCATGTGGTTTGTGAGCAACTGGAATGGGGGATATCCCAAACCTTTTGCCTGTCTGTGGGATGTGTTCTTCTAGCTGGGCTGCCTTGTATGGCCACAATGGGAATGGAAGTGCCTTGCATAGATTTAAAACACCAGGATGGGAAGATACTCAGGGAAGTCCCCACTTGCTCAGGGGAAAATTGAGGAATGGGAGAAGTACTGTGAGAGGCCCTGACAATGACGGGGACTGTGAGCATGATGTGAGTAAATAAATAAGTAAAATAAGTAAAGAACAAAAAAGGAAAAAGTACATATTTTTCTATAGATATGGAGATAAATTTAGACATATACAGACATACATATATACTTATACAAATGTATATATATTATATATATATGGAAAAGGTGTCAAAGGAAAACTTTTGGTGAAGGAAGTAGGAAGCTATGGGGTATTTACTCTTCTTTCAGTGTAACTATGTCTTTAAATTGTTCCATCATCCTTCAATATTTAAAAAGTATCTTAACTAGTGATTGAAATTAATTATTTTTTCGGTACATTTATTTATATGTTATTGGACACAGTACTTATGAGTAAGTTCTCAAAATGATGCCATTGCCATCATTATGTACGTAAGACTTAGATGAGGAAGAATGTACTGAGTGGAACATGTTTAAACCATCGTTTGTGAAATCTAAGATCAGAGATACACGTTAAAATATGCAATAGATACTGTAAAAGGTAATAAGCAAGAGCAAATGATACATAAAAACTAGAAAAATATTTGCTGCTCTTAATTTAGTTTAGATTAAAATTTGAATAAAGAAGAGAGAAAAATCCCATCAGCCTTTATACATGAAAACCATGTTTAATGCTCTGTGGCAGGCAGATGTGTGGATTCACCTTTCTGTGCACTGGAGTAGGGAGAAGCATTTTTGCATTACAAAGTAATCCAAGCTGTGCTACTCCTTTGAGAAGGAGACTGTGACAGGTGGGCTTGCTTTTCTAGACCTCTAGATTGCTTTGCAGCAATTAGGAATCAGTGCAACAGGAACTAGTCACAGCTAGTCACAGCTAGTCTCTCAGTTCATCTGTCACAATGGCTCTTTAAGAATTTTTTAAAGTTATTATTAGGTAAGGAGTTTGTAATCTAATTTTGTTCCTATTTCCCTCTGTTTTAAACTACATCAAAATATTCACTCAGTGTAATTTACTTAATAAATTATATCACTGCCCATGAAATAAAGTATATTTACTGTCTAAAAGACATTAATATATTCATAAGAAACTAAAATAAAATGAACCAATTTTGGTCTCAAATCTATAAACATCAACAACCTTACACAATGAAATCAAAGTCATAAGGATCTAAAATCTGTCCAAGTCATTAATGGAATTATAAAATTTGTCAATCAACAACCAATAACACTACTCCCCTCACTAGGACTATTTCTAGAAAATTATGCACACATAACCATATCTGATGGATTCACAAATGTGCATATAGGCAAAATATCTACATTCTCAGATAATGTATCCACCAAGATATGTTTTCTCTGTGTTACAGCAAGGGACTGATCAAATATGGCCTGTTGTATTTTCATGTTTTTCTTAAAATGTGCTTGTTTTTGAGAGGTGAAATGTCTTACTGGACCACCAGAACACATTCACAATCTGAGTAGATGAAATGAACATTTGTAAATCTAACACTGAGGATATAGAATCAGAGGATCCATAGTGCAGTTAGATAACTAATTTCTTCCAAAATTAAAACCTTGAGTCTTTGCAAGAGGTGTATGTTTAAAATGAACCTCTTGTTAAGAAAAATGAAGCAATCAGAAGTTCTAAATGAAGGTGAGCCATTCCATCTTGAAGGAAGACTCTTTTTAGCTCAATAAATACACAACTCGTAAGTTTCAGAAAGAGCCTATACCTGAATAGGTTCATTAGACCAGATTTTCCCAAGCATTTATAAATAGTAAGACCTGCTGAGAGGAATTTTAAGACAAACTAAACTGCATAGAAGAAACCAAGACCAGATAAGCTGCTTGGACAGGCTCATACTAATTGATCTACCTATAAAATATAGTCTCTACACTGTTAAGTTGCTTACAGATTGTGCAATGATTCCGAACTGTTGTGAGGTGTCATAACTGTAGCTTTTACTAATGCAACTGTCTGAACTATCCCTGCTCTTTAAATAAGCTCCTACCCACCCATATTCCAATAAATAATGCCAATGAAACTTACTGGATTATAAAGTTGGTGGCATTTTTACCTTGGATTATTATCAGTTCTCTATCTGTGGTGAATATACATTTGTTCATATCTACCAAGTATTAGCATCAAACAAAACACACAAAAACACATGTACAATACACATGTACAAATACACAGGCAAATATACACATATATGTATATATTTTGCACACACACATAGAGCACTTATTTTACTATGGAATATATGATATTTATAAATCCATATTTAAAACAGGGTATCACCTGGCAGTGGTGGCACACACCTTTAATCCCAGCACTTGGAAGGCAGAGGCAGGCGGATTTCTGAGTTCGAGGCCAGTCTGGTCTACAGAGTGAGTTCCAGGACAGCCATAGCTACACAGACAAGCTCTGTCTCAAAAAAAAAAGATAAATAAATAAATAAATAAATAAATAAAATAAACAGGGTATCTGTAAAAATGTCAATACATACATCTTTATATATGCTTGATTACTGATAATTGATAGTATATGAAGTAAAGCAAGTATCTGTTCTCTGCTTTTAAACATGCATTTATGTATCTTAGATGAGTCATATGAAAAAATAAGTATTCCATGTATGGATGTATGCAATATGTTCACATAGATATGTATAGGGTCAATCACAGGTTTTGTTATAGAAATATCACACTGTTCTGTAGAAACAGATTTGTATGTAAGAAACAGAGAAAAACCATTGGCAATGAAAAATTTTCTATAAAATAACATAAGCATAATAAAGGCAAATATAAACAAAACAAGACAGATGGTGTGGAATATCCAAGCAAATTTACATTAAAAGAGGTATAGTAAGTCTTAAAAAGGAATGAGTACTGGACTATAAAATATGCTACAGGGACTGAGGCTACTCTCCTCATAGGGAGACAAACTGTTCACCCAATAAGTACATCATTTCATGTATTTACAAAACTCTATATTATCTTTTTTTTACTTTGCTTTTATTTCTCTGTCTTTCTCCTTTTGAGAGAATATCATATTTTTTTAGCTCAACTGCAACTTTCTATGTAGACCATCCTAAATTTTAATCCACAGTTCCTGTCTTTTCTTGAGTATTTTCTTACAGGTATGAAGGTTTTGTTTTACATTTGAATATTGTTCACTCTGAAAGCTCATATAACATCTCACAATCATTTGATATTTCTGCCACAATTTTTTAAACCAGTGCTTTTCTTCTTCATGGTGTTATTCTTGTTCTGTAGTTAAAGGATTATTTTAATCTAGAAGAATAGAAATGATAACATCTTCCCTAAGTTTTCTTTTACTTCAATCATAGCCATGTTTGAAAATTTTTCCTTTCTGGTGAGTCTTAAGACACTTTCATTCTTTAAATTATAATATTGTTCCAAAGCCTTCAATTAGAAATTTCTCTGAACCTCTTCTTTCTCCCTCCTATCATCAACCAGAGAAAATCCAGGAAGATTTCAATGCCACTTCCAATAACATCATCCTTTTGGTCTTCATCAGGCTTTTCTTTCCTCCAGTGCCAAAATTGAAGTCTCTAATCCAGTATTTATTTTTTTTTTTGGTTTTTACTCTTATTTATTCAGCTAAATAAATGTCCAGTATAAAGTGTAATTGATGTCTTAGAATGACATTTATTTTTTTATTAGATGTTTTCTACTTCCCATATCTCAGTCCTCATAATGAGAGGTTATATCCATGGAACTTGGCAAAAGAAACCTCAAGGAGCCTTCTCCTTTTTCAGCACCCTTGGGCCTCTTGCTAGTCAAAAGGGGTATAACTTGGTTCAGCTGTTGCAAAATCAAGTCACAAAATCTGGACTTGTACAATGCTTAAGTTTTTAACCTTATGCTAGGTAATTACTTACATATGTCAATATCTTCCTGTATTCCTCAAATACATACTAAATTACCATTAACTTCCCATGTGTGGCCTTACTGCTCCAGGGTCTCTTTCATTTTATATCTTTGATGTATAAGTTCTGGTCTCACATCTGTACTGTATAGCAGAAGGATACACACAGATGTTGATTTAATTCTGTGATTTTTTACATTGAAGATTGTGGTTGATCCATTTTATATTTAATTTGATAACCACAGGAGTTCTCTGTGGCTGGATATTTTGGGATGGAATAATTGGAAAAACTATCTTGAAGTTGTCAAATCATGGTAATGCATATATTCCCTCTGAATTCATACATGATTCTTGATGTTTGTGATATAAGTTTACCCTTGGCCTTGGTTCACCCATATCGCTAGAAGATTTGTTTTTATAATGGAGAGAAAAGATCAATCAAGCCCAGACCCCATCATATGCTTTTGAAACCAGCTAGTGATTGTGATTCAAGATGATGATAAAATCATTCATTTAAGTTTTAAGCAGGGTTTTATGAATCATGAGGTAAGCAACATGGAATCCTCTGTGATGTGTTCCATGTAAAGTTGTTTTGGTGATAACAAAAATTTGTGTATTTCAAACTCTTATGATAAGAAGCATAAATTTACATGTCCAGGCTCATGTGTTTGTACATTCTCTCTCTCGCTCTCTCTCTCTCCTCTCTCTCTCTGTGTGTCTCTGTCTCTGTCTCTGTCTCTGTCTCTGTCTCTCTCTCTCTCTCTCTCTCTCTCTCTCTCTCTCTCTTTCTCTCTCTCTCTGCCTCTGTTATATGTAGTTACTTATCTGTGAGTGAAGGTAAGGTCTCCTGGTTGTATCAGACTGTTTCCCTCAATTGCTTCCCTATTTTCTTTTTGGAGACAGAGTCTCACTGAACATGGAACTCATGGTTTTGGCTAGACGAACTGGGCCACTGGCTTCTGCATGCCCTGAATCCAAAGCTTTGTTCTACCAGCCACCATGATCTCTGTTTATATGAATCCTGGGAATCCAAACTCAGATATTGTTACTCTCACTGGAAACATTCCACTGTCTGAGCCAGAATACTAAACCCAATATTTTATTTTACATATTGTTATGTTTCCTGTAAATGACATTTGAAGACTAAAGTGCATGTTTGGCAGAGGAGGTAAGACAAATTATGTCATATGATTATTAGGCAACAGAAAGTCTCATTGATGAAATACCATGATATACATTAACATCACACCTGACAATTAAAAAAAATTCTTAACTACACATGATCAACATCAATCTCTCAAGTTCCCTTGACTACTATCAAAAAATAATGTGTTAGCTTCTACAGATCTATAAAAGGAACTGGTACCACCAGATTAATGTACAACCAGAGTATAAAATTATTCCAGCTAGTGTAAATTATCAACCCTATGTAGCATGTACAGAGCCAGCAAAAATAGTCCTGCCACATCTAAAAGAACAATGCAACAATTATGTTTGAACTTCACTTATAATACTATGTGTCCCTGCCAGGCAGTGGTGACACATGCCTTTAATCCCAGCACTCAAGAGGCAGAGGCAGGTAGATTTCTGAGTTCAAGGCCAGCCTCATCTATAGAGTGAGTTCCAGGACAGCCAGGGCTACACAGGGAAACCTTGTCTAAAACAAAAAATACTATGGGTTCCTGTTACACAACAAAATCCTTATTTCTAACTTTTCTTTTGCTATATAGTGAACATGATCAAATAACATCTTCCCAGTCACTTGAGATATTTGAGAAACCAAGAAGGTGAGCAAGAAATTACTAACATTTATTTTTAAGGCTTCTTTTAACAAAAGCCAAGAGCTTAAAGGCCTTTATTGTGATGAGATAGTAATAATTGTATGCATAATAAAAACACATTTATCAAATCATACATGGCAGCGAAAGTTGGGTCTAGCTACTCTCACAATAGCACATGCCTGCCCTTACTAAATGTAATGAAGTGCACTCATTTGAAAATATGCCCTACTTGTAAATGCCTATAAAATACCAACTAGACTAAGTCCAATGAGTTATATAAATAACTAGTGGATGCATCTTCCTCTGAAGTACTTCAAAACAAATTATTCAAAGTGTCTACCAGGTGCTGTGAAACACAAGAATAGAGGAAGTCGGCACTTGAGGCTTTTCCAAGTCACCTTCTGAAGCACTCCCGAGCCTTGGAGAGTGGCTTATCAGGACACATTTGAATATTTTAATTATACACTTCAAAAAATACTTCAGAGTCATTTGACTAAAAGTGCAATTTGTGTATAACATTTTAGTACTTAAATCAACTATGAAATAGCATTCTAAATTAAAATCCAATATAGTTTGCATTTACTTTGTTCAAGAAGATTGAAGCTAATTATAACTCTCAAACTAAGAAAGACTTTGGGAGTTATTACTGCTATTTATATGATATGATGTATTATTACATGTGAAAATGACAATACTATTATATGACAATAAAATATAAACAAATGTAAAGAGTATCAAAAGAGAGAGAATAGAAGGGAGATAGAATTTTGGTTTTGAATGCTTTGTAGCATACACACCCATGGATGGGATATAAAATTGAATATTCTGTTTCAAAATTCATAAGGTATAACATATCATATATCAATTTCTGCTGAACTGAAATATTTCATCCTATAGGAAGACTCATAAAGTTAAGGAAATAAGAAAAAAAATCACATCTCATGAAGGATGAACATAAGATTTACAAGGTCCTTTATCAAGCAGAAGGCAAATCATGCACAACTCTCCAGAAATGGAGATATTGTACATAGTTAGCATTGTTTCAGTAGGATTTCTATGATATAACTGCCTTTGAGTTATCTATTACTGAAAGTAACCCCACACCCATACTTCAGTACGTACTCCAATAAGTTCATTGGTTTGCTGTGAAAGATCAGGTTTGAGGAGACCAGAAACACAAAAATGAAGAATAACAAAGAAAGCAGATTATTCTTATTCTGAAAGCTAAGTGCAAAGTCTTTATTCTTAGCTAAATTATACTGGTTGCAAAATACATAATGTGTAAGATACCAGTCTAATACTTGCATTTTTCCTTACTGAACAAAGACCAGCTTTTTATAAGTTGCTAATTGAACTTCCTCCCAGAAGATAATTGTAAAGAACATGACAGTTGGCCAAGGAAATACTTCTTGGAATATAAAAGTATTCTGCCATAATTCTATAAACATCTTCTTGTTTTTAAGGGTCATCTGGCAAGTATCGTGAGCTGATGTTAGTTCCCCAAGTCACCTTCTGCTTACTAATATTGGCTTGGTTAGTATTCTTACTTTGTCTGTCATAGGTTTCCTACCTGGGCTAAGCAGAAATTTGTTCATGAATCCCAAGCATTGTGCTATACTACTATATGTAAGGTTCAAGGCATGCTAGTCACATAAGATTCTTCAATCTAGAGATTAAGACCACTTTTTATATTTAAATCTCAGGCAGGAGATTGCACAGTTGCTGGTCACAAAACAGTCCTATGGAATTTTAAAGTCACATTAGTAACATAAATTTAGGCCTAACAAAGAAGAATTGTAATGGCACATACTTCACTTAATGGTCTGATTAGATGTTAAAAGAAAATCTGGAAATAGCAGAGTATCAATATGGAATTATCTCTACCATGCTCATAGTCAAATAGGGACATATTTGTAGACTTTGTGGCAAAAGCATGGAAGAAAAGAAAGAAAATGGGAGAGAACAAGGGAGGGTTGGGAAAAGGGGGAGATAGATTATAGATAGACAGATAGACTAGAGATAAACAGACAGATGAACAGAGAGATAAATGATAGATAGATAGATAGATAGATAGATAGATAGATAGATAGATAGATAGATAGGTAATTCCAAAAGCATCGAATTAACAGACATTGGTGACTCAAAGCAAGACTCATTTGTGGAAGAGCAATCCCTAGAGCATGGGATCTAGGAAAAAAACCTTACTCAAATTTATTGTTATTTTTAAAATGTTGAAGACCAATTTTGGTAAATAAATGTGTACATATTGGACAAATAGAATGTCTCAGCAGGTTAAGATTTCTGCCACTAAGCTTGATCAAGAGTTTGATCCCTGAGATCCACATGGTGGAAGGAGAGAACTTACTGCATTTTGAGAGTTGTTACTAATCTCCACACACATGCTGAGATAAACACAAAAGCATACACACACACACACACACACACACACACACACACACACACACAC
>JADRCD010144556.1:22149-38584 GCA_019843815.1 Montemys delectorum
CACACACACACACACACACACACACACACACACACCAAGTTTATCTGGCTATTTTTAGATAATTAGTCTTTTATGTGAATTGGAGACATCCTACTTAGTTCTTAATGGGTATTACTTTACATTTCAGATTTAATTGAAAAAGACACCTGGATTTCTAATATACATAACTTTTCTTCGTTATTCTGCCTTACTGTAATTAGTACTGCAGAAAAAAATTACTTCTTTCCTCTATTGTTTTCTACATAATTCTGGCTTTCTTCCTTGTTTATCTGTGTTCTTCAAAGATAACACCATTTACTGACTTTGCTACATGCAGTTTGTAGGCTGTATGGCGATCATAAGTAACATCCTTGTAAATTTTCACTTTTTTATTTAGCTAGGCTTGCATATAAAAACTGAATTGCTGATATTGCCTTTTCCTGCCAGAACTTATAAATTCATATGACAGTTTTAATAGTTTTCACATATAGTAGTGGCTTTTCTCTGTACATAACCACAAGTAACAACTGCAAAGAATTGTTATTCTTTCTCCTTTTAAAATCTCTAATTAACAAATGTCACTAGAGGAATTTTGAAAAATACAAACAAAAGGACCTTCTTAATTTGTCATATTTGATAACAATATCACTAACATCTAACATTACTTCTGAAGTCTCTTGGAGGTTTGTATATGTAATTAACAAGGTGAGGGAATATGTGTCCATTTTTCTTTAAAAAACAATCTTTCAGTCATGAAAGACAACATAATTTTGATTCACTTTCCCTTTTGCCAATTTATTTTTTTAATTTTAAATACACTGGATTATACATGCACATACTCTGTTTTTAATGTTTCTGGTTGCAATGTTTCATTTTTAAACTTATTTAATTAATAGGTGTCATAATGCCTCAGAGCTGCCCAAATAAAAGAACTATCTCAAGGTGAGATCCCCATTTTCTCTCCAGTGACTTTCTAAGATGGGACCAGCCAGAAGGAGCCCCAGAAGCAGCTGAGCAGCTGGGACACTGTTCTTTATATCTCCCTCTACAACCAGCAGGTCCACCTGTTCCACAGCTCCCTGTGCACCATTCCCACAAGCAGAGAACTTGACTCCACAGAGTGCTCTGACATCAAGACTCAGGTGATATCTCCCTTTTTTGATCCAATGAGTTTCTAAGACTGGCAGCAGAATCAACTTTGCATGTCCCTTTTCTAGTTTCACCCCATCAGGTGTTCCTTCCAGTGACATGTTTCTCCATCACCAAATGCAGCAGTGTGTCTTCATTCATTCTCTGATTCAGCTTGCTTATGTTTTGCTCCATTTGACTTGAATTCTTCCTCATAAAGGAAACATGAGATTATAAGGACCTTGCCATTACATTCCAGTACACATCATAATTTGTTCCAACTGAAAAGTCTCTTTTCCCAGTCAAAGAAACAATGTTTCAGGGTTTTAAAAATAGATTGTTCTGTTGAAATGTTGTTTACTTTCATATATATGTATGTGTTTCTACTTGCTTGTATGTATGCATATCCTATATATTTCCACTGGCTGTAGAAGCCAGAAAAAAGCAGGGGATCTCCTGGAAGTGAAGTTACAGGATGAAGGCCTCTCATTACAAGTGCTGTGAACTGAACTCAGGTCCTTAGGAAGAGTAGCAAGTAATCTTAAGCACTGAGCAACCATTCCAGGACAAATATGATGGCTCTGAATGAATGAGAAGCACTGAGTGGCTGAGAAACACCTAAAGAAATGTTCAACATCCTTAGTCATCAGGGAAATGCAAATCAAAACAACTCTGAGATTCCACCTCACATCAGTCAGAATGGCAAGGATAAAAAACTCAGGTGACAGCAGATGCTGGAGAGGTTGTGGAGAAAGAGGAACACTCCTTCATTGCTGATGGGACTGCAAGCTGGTACAACCACTCTGGAAATCAGTGTGGCGGTTCCTCTGGAAATTGGACATAGTACTACCAGAGGACCCAGCTATACCACTCCTGGGCATATACCCAGAAGATGCTCCAACATGTAATAAGGACACATGCTCCACTATGTTCATAGCAGCCTTATTTATAATAGCCAGAAAATGGAAACAACCCAGATGTCCCTCAACAGAGGAATGGATACAGAACATGTGGTACGTCTACACAATGGAGTACTACTCAGCTATTAAAAACAATGAATTTATGAAATTTTTGGGGAAACAGATGGACCTGGAGAATATCATCCTGAGTGAGGTAACTCAGTCACAAAAGAACACACACGGTATGCATTCTCTGATAAGTGGATATTAGCCCAGAAGAACAGAATACACAAAGTACAAACTATAAACCACAAGAAACTCAAGAAGAAGGAAGACCAAAGTGTGAATACATCGTTCCTTCTTAAAAGGGGAACAAAATACCCATGGAAGGAGTTGTAGAGACTGACTATGGACCAGAGACTAAAGGGAGGACAATTCAGAGACTGCTTCACCTCAGAATCCTTCCCATATTCAGTCATCAAATCTAGACAATATTGTGGATGCCAGCAAGTGCTGGATGACAGGAGCCTGATATAGCTGTCTCCTGAGAGGCTCTGACAGTGCCCAACTAATACAGAAGTAGATGTTCACAGTCATACATTGGACTGAGCACAGGTCCTCAATGAAGGAGCTAAAGAAAGGACCCAAGGAGCTGAAGGGGTTTGCAGCCCCTTAGGATGAACAACAATATGAACTAACTAGTACCCTCAGAGCTCCCAGGGACTAAAACACCAACCAAAGAGTACACATGGTGGGACTAATGGTTCCAGCATCATATGTATAGCAGAGGATGGCCTAATCGATCATCAATGGAAGGAGAGGCCCTTGGTCCTGTGAAGGTTGTATGCCCCAGTCAGTGTAAGGAAATCCCAGGGCCAGTAAGCAGGAGGGGATGGGGTGGTGATCACAGGGAGGGGGGAGGGAACAGGAGTTTGTTTTAGTTTTTGATTTTTTATTTTATCTTATTTTATTTTTTGGAGGGGAACCTAGGAAAGGAGATATTGTAAATTATATAATTAATTTCAATAAATTATTTTATAGAAAAGGTAGTCAAATTTATTTAATAAAACAATTTTGAGAAGAAATTACAAGTTGAAAATTTTTATTCTACTGTGTTTCTTTTTTCCCTCTAATGTAAATGCACAGTTTTAAATGTCCTCTGAAAACATTCTCTCCTTAGTATACTTGTTTATTCTTTAAGGAGAATATACCAAGATCTAGCCACTCAAAAGGCAAACTCCCAGAGTGACTTGAGATCCTCTTGCTGCCTGTATCTTTCTTGCTAGCACTGGAGATGTCTGTTAACTCATACCAAATTATTAAAACCTTCTATGGGCAAAATCCACATTCCTGTCATGTTTGAGAGGTGTTATATCTGCTGAATCAAAGACTTGTTTATTATACCTTTAATAGAAATAGTTACAAATAATAGTATTGGTGTTAGTTATACCCTTTACATGGAAATTGAAAAATACATGTACAAAGAGATGAAAGATTCTAACCGAAAACTAGTGGTATTCACTGTTGAAAAGTAATTTTTTTCATTTTCAATGATATTTTTTGTGTTTTCTGTTTTGTTTTGTTTTTGTTTTGTTTTTTTGTTTTTTGTTTTTTGTTTTTTTGTTTTGTTTTTTACATTTCTATTTCAGTAGGATTTTTGGAAAATATACCTGGTAGTTGCATTCAAGCCTCCTTTATCCCAACCAAATTAACAGTTATTATATCCAACTGTCATTATTCTGATTGCTGCTTCAAAGAGGTTTTCATTGAACTTTAAATGTACATTGACAATAAATTGAATGTTCTTAATGAAGGTACTTTAAAGATCACTGCATTAGAGGTGTTTGCAAATGCTAGAGGACCTTTTTATTAATGGTACCTGGGAGAAATATCTCTTGACTCTCAATGGTGGAGGACATTTGTATTGATCAGAATTCCACAATCCACCAATTGTTAAAACCAAATATTGTCCAATCAATAGTGCCAACACTATTCAACACTATACAGCCTTCAAAATTGCCTTTAAAAAGTATTATAGGATGAACATGATGTCTTGGTAGGGAAAAATACTTCCACAAAACGTTGTGAGCTAAGCTGGATCCCTGGCACCTGAACAGTGGAAGGAGAGAACTGACTTTGCAGGCTGTCCTCACATCACCATACCCATCACAGTACATACACACTAACAAACATACACACACATATACAAACAAAATAAATGCAATACAAAGAACAGAGTGTGTAATGTGTAGTAACCTTATCTTTATGTATCCCTTTCTTTTTACAAATGGGGAAGAAAAAGATGACAGGTTAAGAAGTACAAAAATTACTTTTATTCTATTAAAATCCAAGTGGCTGATATATACTCCTTAAAGTGCACAAAATGAGCATTAAGAAAGCCTTGTGAGGGAAAATGTAATTGTTGGCAGATGAAGCCCAGTTTATAAGTTAAAGTTCATGTTTTCTTTTGTAAATTTTTCACAGATATATAGAAAGGGACAAGGAAAAACCCCTTTTAGTGAGAGGCGCAGCCATCAATCCAGAGCCATTGACTCATCCAGAGCAGAGTCAATAGAGTGAATTCTCCTGTAAAATCTCAAAGACATGGGTTAACTTCTAAAATGGCAGCATTAAAGTTGTCTGTTAAAAGAAAAGCATCCCTCCTCCTCCTCCTCCTCTTCTTCCTCTTCCTCCTCTTCTTCCTCCTCTTCCTCTTCTTTTTCCACTTCTGTCTCCCACATTTCAGTATGGTATCCATCAGAATGGGGCATTCTTTCTTCCCGGCTCACCCTTCTTTGAACAATGTACTCTCCGAATTCAAATATTTCATTTCATATAATATTCAGTCCCTAGCTAATTTAATCATTTTAAAAAACACACACAAAAAAATTAGATCTTTCTCTTCACTTACTTTTGCATTGTGTGTTTGTGTGGATACATATGTGTTCCAATGTCTGTGCACATGTCTGTGCATAGATGTATGTGCACATAAGAGGGATGTATCCTAACTTCAGATGTTGATCATTAACTCTGTAAGTTACATACCGATGCAGAGTTTCCCATGTGAGCCAATGTTCATGGATTTGGCAGTCTAGACAGCCTTGTTCTCTAGGGATCCCATGACTCCATCTTTGTTTCACTCTTCCAGAGGGACTACAGGTTGGTTGCCATGCCAACCCAGCATTTACACGGATTTTAGGAATCGAAATTCCAAAACCCTGATTTCTCCACAGCAAAATTCCTCACCCTCTCAGCTTTCCTTCTAGCTGTTCTTTCTTTTTTTATTATTCCACTATCTGGATTTAAACAAATAAAAAATATTAATAAAATGTTCTCAACTCATTAAAATAGTTCATAAAAAGAATTTTAACAAATCATCCTCCACTTTTCTCTGGCTGGAATTCAATGAAAACATCAATGAATTAATTGTGTGGTAAGTCCCCAGGTTGTGAAAAGCATCAATCTAACCTGAGCTTCTGTAGAAAATTGTGGCTAAAACAGTTAATCACCGCAGCAAATCCAAAAGAATGCAGCCTTAGCATGTGATGTCCGTTCCTTTCTACCTAAAAGAAACTTTTTGCAGTGTGTCATTTCAACAAAGTGTGTACCTTTCTGCTTCTGGAAAGGTGATCTCCATTTAAAAAAAAAAAAATTCACCTCTTTTCTTAACTTGTATCTTTCTTGTCTGACCCCAGGTAGGTTAAAAGAATGTGTTGGATCCTTTTTTTGTCTCTCTTCCCTAGAAACTGTGTCTTGACCAGAAGATCAAACTTTGTTTTTAAGTTGATCCTATACATTCCCAAGTTTCTGATGTGTCTATTTCAAAGCCTGAGGTTCTCTTTTTGTTCCCACACTAAGCTATGGGTATGTTTTTTTCAACTTCCTTACTGTGATTTTCCTTCCATTTCAACCAGGCGGCATATTTAGTTCTTTGAGGTAAGGTATTTTAAGAACATGTCTTCAGCTTCCTTCCAGGAAATTTAATTTAAAAAATAAATATCAACACAAAAAATGTGTATATTGTTCATATTTTAGATTAGTTTTATATGCTTTGTTTACTAAGCATGTCCCTTCTCTAAAACTCTATTTTGAAATCATAACCTAGACTATAAATATACATGACCCTATGGAATACTTAGTGTTTCTCTGTACCTCACCTTTTATTTCTTTTTTAAAGACTTACATGTGATTTATGTGTAGGAGACTTTCACCCGCAAGTATGTCTGCATACTATATATGTGCAAACGTGAGGGGAACTTGAGTTCTAGAAAGTTGTAAGTCCCTATGTGGGTAATGTGGGCATGCCAGTTATACTGAGAAAGCAACAAGTACTCTTAAAGGACATACATTTCTCAGTCTTGGCAATTCTCATTTTCAAATGAATGAAACACCAAAGAGAGGCTGTCTAATAAACAGTATATAATCAATCAATTCAGCTCTGTATATTTCTCTACACAGGGCATCTTCTAACAGGGGGTACCTGTGGCACCTAAAACCATGCCAGGAGGTTTGTTAAGGTAGAGCAGGTGGAGAACCAGAGACGCAATGGACTTGTAAGTGAGACTTAGGTGACTGCCAGCTCCCTGCCAGACTCCTGACTTGGAAATATGCCATGCTTCTCCATGCTAATGAGGTTCATAGAGGCTTGAAGGGCTTAGCCAATAAGCTTTCATTCCCACCCATGCCTCCCTGCAAAAGGTATTTAATCTCAGACCCACCCTGAAAAGTGGGGTATGGTTTTAGGCATGAATTTTCCGCGATGACAATAAACTGTTTACGAACACAGACCGTCTCTTTTCATCAAGATCTGCAAGGAGGAACCATGAAGAAGGCCTTTGCCTACAGAGCTGCAACCTAGTCTCCAGTAGAAGGGCTCTCTCTGCTCCCAGGCCCAATCAGTAACCAAGCCTGCCTCACTAAGATAGGGATAATTCCCCACAGGGACTAGCCTGAGCTTCCTGTTATTTGCCCCCGAGCCCCAGGCTAGACACTGTCCCCAGTCCTCGGGCCGTGATTCTGTTCCCTGAGACTCCCAATGTTTCTGGGATATTCAAAAGCCTGAGAATCCCACGGCCATAGCCTTTTCAAAGGCTCAGGAAACCAGAACCAGCTCAGGCTTTCCCACATCGCAGACTGCACTTTCCCATCCCGGAGAGGTGTCTCCTCGCTTTCCTCCTGCCCAGCACCCGCCCTGGTGACACTGTGGGATAAGCACAGTCAAACTACCTGCTTTCTACTTCCCCAAGCAGCCATGCCCAGGGGCAGAGTAGACACAGGCTAACAACTGTACAGTTACCTATCCTTTAAAACTACCCAATGTCCCTTCCTTCTGGCAGGAATGCATCAACCCTGCATATGAGTCACTGGGATTCAGCTCGGTTCCCACTGGCCACTCATTCCCACCACATCCTCATATTCTCTGCTTGAAGTTTGACTTTTCATGTGTGAACTTGCCCGACTTTTACACCGGTTCTTGACTATATTTCTCTCACCAAAAAGTGGTCCGTGTATTTACCTTAAATTTAAGGAAGTTATTTATACAAAGTCAAACCATATAAATGCTAACTTCACTTATAGGAAGAAAGAAGGTAGGATTCAACACTGGTAATTCCAATCCAAACATATATGAGCACACAGGCTTTTAGCTCTTCTGAGAGTTATGTTGCTGACACTAAAGAATGTAGCTATTTGTCCTTAAACAATATAAAGGCGTTTTCTAAATGTCAAGATGAATATCTCAGAAATTATACAATATAGAACATGACTTTGCTTATCACAAGCAGAAGCCAATATTGGTGTCAGAGATTTAATCTAGAAGAATGAGTTGAATATTTTATAACTTTTATGAGTCTATGACAGCTGAGTTTCAATACATGGAAAATACTCTATAAAACCTCAAAGAAATAGACAAGCAAGATGTATCAGCAGGTAGGTTCACTTGTAGCCAATGAGTTCTAACCGTGAGGGCAATTTGATAGGAGAGAACTAACTTCCATGAGTTTTCCTCTAGTTTATACATGCACACACACAGACACACACACACACACACACACACACACACACACACACACTACATACATAAAAGAACAAATCTTAAAATTATTTTTCTGTTTGAATGCTAAATATTTCACTATCACTTAAACTATTAAAAACAAATTAAATTTTGTACAATTTATTTTATAATGCATGGATGCATGCACATCTGTATGTGTGTATACATGTGTATAAAGGTGTTGGTGAAAATGACAGGCGAGATCAAGAGTGAGCGCGAGAGAGTGAGAGTGAGAAAGAGAGAAAGCTTAACTTCTTACAATGTGGTTTGTGTATTAAATAATATTAAGGAATTATTTCTGATTCATTCACTTTGATTAATTATAGAAATAAAAATATTTTATAATGAAAATTTTTCCAAATAAAATTGGTAGTAGAGAATTATAACCATATAAAATTAAGTTTAAATTATTTTCTTTCATATAAAATGTTTTATCCTCATGAGATCTTAAAAATTAGAATTTTTATGTATCCCAAGAAATCATCAAGTATTATACAGTTTCTTGGGATAAATATATTTTAACATATATATTTACTGTGTAATATTTAAATCATGCTATCTATAAAAATATATTACTTGGATATTATACAACCATTTAAAATATTCCTACTACCATGCATAAACCCAGTGTATACTTGCTTCTAAGCTCTTAATTTGCAAGTATTTACTTTGATATAAAATATTTCTTCTGTGTAACTATAATTTAATTATAGCCATTTATTAGCATACACCGCTCCCTACTATATATTCACCTCAGGATCCAAATATCTGAAGAGCTACTTTATTACTTTTACCTAGCCCTCTCTGTCTTTAAGTGCAACAGTTTTGTTTTTTAGTATCTTAGTTAAATTCCAAGATATACACACAACAGTGGTTTATATTCATTCTTCAGCTGAAAATGCTTGGGACACAATGGTTGCTTACTTTCTGTCTTGTAAATTCTATTACTAAAAGAAAACTAAAGAGCATGTATCTATAGATACATAGTGGGATCTTATAGAAATATTACTAATTTGATGATCTATAAGTTTCTTTCATATTGGCTACACTAGACATTCGTGTGAGCAATAAATATTCCTTTCTCTCCTAATTTTGCTAGCATTTGTAAAGTTTTTATTCTTTTTTTAATAACTATCTCCACTGGAGTATAATATTTTTAACTAGGATTTTGATTTGCATTTTCATGATGTGATAGTAATCTCTAATTGTCTACCTAGAATTATCTGGTCTTGATGAGAGCATTTCTTCCTTGGATTGCTGTGTAGGTTTGTCTAAGGGATTGTCTTAGCTAAGTTAAATAATATAAAAAGAATCAGTCCACTATGAGCAACACCATTCCCTAGTTAGAGGATCCAAGCACAAGCAAACATGAAGGTGGTCAACTTTGTGTTCATTTCACTTTGTTCTTGATGGTGAATATGTCTGAACTCTTTATTTTTGTTCCTTGAAATGATGAAGTTTTAACCTGAACAACACTCATTCCTCTCTTATGTGTTGTTATTTGTATGTATTATTTCACTATATCAAGACAAATGAAAAATCTTATCATTTGCAAAACTTAACATTTTAGATGTGTACCTGTACGTTTTCCTTGAAGCAATACCTGTATTTGTCTATGTTGTTCATTCTATCTGCTTCTTATATGTTGTGGTTAATGTTAAGTCCCTGTCAGATGTGTGATCTAAATGTGTTTTCTCCCATTCTCTTTCATCTCTTTACTCTCATTTGTCTTATTTATGAGCTTTCAGCTTGTTAGTATACTAATTTTTAATTTTTTCCTCCATTTTTCAGCTTTGGGGTCATCTGCAAAAATGTCCCTGAGCATGCCTATTTTAAAACATGTTTTCACATTTTACATTTACATACTTTACATTTTTCTTGTATTGGCTTTTATAGTAGTACCTTCACATTTTTCTATCTTAAATGTAATTCACTAATATAGTTCCTATTTCTTTGACTGAGAAAATTATCCCTTTTCATTCTTCTGCCTGTGGATATTTAATTCTCACAGCACACTTATAAAGAAGATTTTCCTATCACTGGCACGTGTTTTTGACATCTGTATCATTAAGCAGGCTGATTTTAATACACCAATTACATTCATGACCATACAAAATGCTGTCTACACTAGGTGTTTTTTTTTTAATATTGAAATCTTTCTTGGCAGTGTTCACTTTGCAAATACAAAGAGTCAATGACCCAGTAACATTAGAATGTGCAATATAGAGGGAAAGGTAATATCATAGATACATATTACCATCTATAACTTATTATTCATGCCCTCAGCCCCTAAGGAGAGAATCAAATATGCACAAGCAACAGTAGCATAGCAGGAGACAGAATACATGATTCATTTTTAATATTTTTGAAGAAATGAAATATAATAAATCATAAAATCAATGTCCCAACAAGTGTCATTAATTTTCTTCTTAATTCAGCTTTAGACTCATCATTCTGTCTGAGAATGTTTAATATGACTTTATTACAAGACGTAGAGAACAGTTAAAGAATAACACTTAAATTCCTGTCATGGCTCAAAATCTCCAGAACTGAAACATGAAGTCATTTTGTATCAAATCAGCTTAACTTTATTCAAATGTGATAGGAAACAAACTAATAAATTCAGGAATAGGAAGACACTTAGGTATGGTGTATTCAAAGACAAAAATGGTTGTGAAATGAAAATTTATAACCACTTTAACAGATCTGAAATAGATAGTGGAGCTAGTTAACAATTATCTGAGCCATATAATTCTTAAACCCACAACGCTAGTTTGAAGGAAAGAAAGAAAATACTCAGAGATATACTAAAATTACTAAGGTCCTATGAAGAGTCACAAAAGCAGTTGTACTTACAGAAAGTTAACCAAAAAGACTTTATTTGTATACCTTGTACCTCCTAAAATTTCTTAAGGACTTTTCTTCAGTTAAGTATATGAAACACTACTAGGATGATGCTGGTAAGATACTGGCATACGTAAAGTGAATAACTGTCTGTGTTAACATTTCAAATAATTCATTAATTTCAGTTATTGGGGTTCATGTAAACAGACAAAAAGAAAATCTGATTTTCATAAATTTCCAGGTAAATATACTAACAGATGAAGAAAAATAGGAAAAGAAAATTATGTAGAAAAAAGTTATTTCATGTTAATGGATAAAAAATATATGTTACTATATAACAAATATAAATGTTACATGATCATATTAGGAACAATGTCAATAAAGTAAATTATATATTCTAGATAGCCTATAAAAAAAGACACATAGTCGTGGTATTTTATTTCTAAGTTGTAATCCTAGATTAGGAAGGTTTTGAGCTATTCTAACTTACACTACAGCCATATGTCCCTTGTTACTTGCTATTTTTCCTGACCATGTTCTCATGGTCCATCTCCTTTAATGTTGATCTCTTCCTATATTGATTTCCTTTCTTCATCCTTTCTCCTTTTCCTCTGGTCTCTCTTCAGAACCCTCAGTTAATCCTCAAGTCCTGTCTTTCTCTCTTTACTCTCCAATCACAGTTTTTAGCCTACTATTACACAATTAAATTTAAATTTGGGAACAAGATTTACATAGTATGACTTGGTTTAAATATGGATCTCTTCATTGGGGGCAATCAGATCTTGGGGGCCAATATTTAGTAATTGAATATATAGGCATACCGGACCAAACTCTAACATTTCTACATTTTGTCAAAAAAAGGTTCTTTCTCCTACCATTGAAAACATTAGGTAGGATTTACATTCACAAAGTTCAATCCATCTATATTTGATAACATAGAAGAAAACATTCTATTATCTATCCTATATTAGCAAGTTCAGAGTATTGTATCTAAATTAGTTTCTTATTATCATCTTAAGAATTTAAATTCTCTAACTGTAATAACTTACAATTACCAACCTTAAAATACTGGTTTAGAATTTCTTCCAACCTTCATAAAACACCTTCTAGATTTTCTAACCTTCATTTATCAATTTTAAAATACCTTCTCCAACTTTCATAATTTATATTTACCTTAAAACATTTCCTTTGACCCTAAAACACTTTTTTAGATCCTTTGTAACTTAAGTTTAATTGTGAGACTATGACTGACTATCTTGTCTTCAACACCATTAGAGACTTGAAAAGGAATAAATTTTACCTGAGTATGCAGGAACTACAAGAAAACAGCTTCCAAAACCATAGAAATGACCAACACCTGTTTAATTGGATAGACCCCAAAATTCTCTATAACGCTTGAAGCATCTCTCTTAAAACTTCTGGAGTAGCATACCTGACAGACATGATTGTGAAGCAGGAATTATGAAGGAGTTGTTTACTCTCTCTTGGCAGTGCTTAGGGGTTAACTTTGCCTGCATCCATTTCAGGCAGCACCTTGTCTTCAGATAAAGTTAGGACATTTTCTCTGCTCAGTAGTTAGCTTGCCATAATTGAAGCTATCTCCTATTTTTTTTTTTTTTTGATGCTCATAATATTCTTCCAAGTTGAATGGGATACAGCCAGGTGCTGACATGTATCAATGTCAAAAATGCCTTAAATCAATAAAACCATCTTTAAATGCCGTATTCTGTAAGTTTCTGAGGTTTTTGAAGACTGTATTTCTAATTGTAGCATATGTGAATAGGCAAAATTGTTTTTAGCTATTTACCTTCTGTTAACTTAGAAATTATTTTTCTTGTAATAAACTAGTCTAGTATTCAATATGACCATGAGTTTGTCTGTCTATAAATATGTATATTTTAATTATCCTAACCAGTTTGTAATAGCACCCTAAAAACAGGAACTAGAACTTTATATTACATCTTCAAATTAGCTACATAGATCCAAATCTATATAGGAACTGAATCATAATATAGAGTATATTATAACAAAAATAACCTCAAATTTTGTATGAATATATAAAGGTCTATTCCAGTGTAAAAATTATAACTTTAATGTATAGCAATATTAAAAGATCTAGACCAATATAACAAGATATAACCTCAATTTTGTACTAATATGCAAAGGTCTATACCAATGTAAGATTTTTGGCTAATAGTAGCTCTAATACTTTAAGAGTAGGTGTGGTAATCTACCTACTATTCCTGTCATTTTTATTTTATTCTTATACCCCTCTTTTTCCTTTTCAAACTTTCTACTCCTATAACCCTCATCCCATATTCCCCAGATACAACTTCCCCTGTCTCCCATCAGAAAATACCAGCCCTCTAATGAATAGTAAACTAATGTTGGATAAAAAGCTACAAAAGACACCCAGCGGTGGTGGCACACACCTTTAATCCCAGCATTTAGGAGGCAGAGACAGGCAGATTTCTGAGTTCGAGGCCAGCCTGGTCTACAGAGTGAGTTCCAGGACAGCCAGGGCTATACAGAGAAACCCTGTCTCAGAAAAAAAAAAAAGCTACAAAAGACCAGGCACATATCATACATCAAAGCTGGACAGGGTACCCAAGTAGAAAGGAAAAGGTCTCAAAGGTCTCACTTATAGGTAAAAGAGTCAGTGATGGATCCTACTCACACTGTTAGTATTTCTACAAGAAGACCCAGCTATTCAGCCATAACATATCTTCAGAGGACATCTGAAACCTCTTGGGGCTCCCTGATATTTATGTGTTCCCATGATTCCCAATCTATTGGTTCTGTTGGCCACAAGTTCTTGGTATGTCCTTGATTTTTCTAGTTCCTCTCATCCTTCCTCCCTTTCCCCCACAGGACTCTTTGAGCTCCCCTAATGTTTGGCTATGGCACTCTGTATCTTCTCACATCAGTTCCTGGTCTCTCTGTCCTTTTCTGCAAAGATCTGGTCCAAGAACACTGTAGACAGAACAAACTGCAGGTAGATAATTTTGTGGTTTTGTTGGCATCAAAATCTTTCCACTTGTGGCTTTGCCTGGTAACAGAAAGTGGCCGGTTCAGGCTGTGTCTCCCATTATTAGGAGTCTTTGTTTAGGTTACTCTGGTAGATGTCACAGAATTTTCACTGCACTAGGTTTCCACCCCAGGCTCCAAATGCCTCCCTATTTCATTCATTTCTCTGAGCACTTTCTCCTTCTCTCTCCAGTATTTGATCTTTCCTGTTTCCAACTCCACTCATCCCTAGTCCATCCCAAAATCTGTTCTACTTTCACTTCCCAATGAGATCACTGTGTTCCCCTTAAGACCTCCTGCCTACTACTTAGACTTCCCAGGTCTTTGGACTATAACCTGATTGTCTCTCTCACTTTCAGCTAATATCAACTTATAAGTAAATACCCATTATGTTTGTTTTTCTGAGTCTAGGTTACCTCACTCAGGATGATTTTTTTTTCTAGTTTCATCCATTTGCTTGCATATTTTATGATGTCATTGTTTTTAACAGTTGAGTAATACTCCATTGTGTACAACCTACCACATTTCCTTCTCCATTCTTCTGTTCAGGAACATCTAGGTTGTTTCCAGTTTTTGGGCAACGAGGAATAAAGCTGCTATAAACATAGTTGAATAAGAGCCGTTATGGTATGATAATCCTTGGGATCTACGGCCAGGAGTTATACAGCTGGTTCTTGAGGTAGATCAATTTCCAATTTTCTGAAAAACTGACATCTTGACTTCCAAAGTAGTTGTTCACTTATAGACTTCATCAATAAATTTTGATAGAACATACACAAGCAGAAGAATGAATATTGCAAAGAAATCTAGAGGGAGAAAGAGTAAATCTCCATGAAGAAATCAGGAAAATGACTAAAAAGAAAAGTAATAGGGAGAGAGAGAGAGACAGAGAGACAGACACAGAGACACAGAGAGACAGACAGAGACAGAGACAGGCAGAGACAGACAGAGACAGACAGAGAGAGACAGAAAGAAGACATTCATCAAGAAAACTAAAAGTCTGAAAAGAAATCCTTAAATTGAATTCCAAAGTCTCATTCCCAGCCACAAATAAATTTATCTACTGTGGCTTCCCTTGTCTCTCTGTCCTTTTCTTCACTGGATAATACAAATATTCTCCTGCAACCATCAGAGCATCTGCTGTGGCTTCACTTTCCTCTCAGCCTCTATCTTCATGGGATGATATAGATCTTCCCCTGCAATTTCCTCCCTCGTTTATCCCCATCTTATTCAGGGTTTCTATTCCTGCCAAAACATCATGACCAAGATGCAAACTGTAGAGCGAAAGGTTTATATTCAGCATACACTTCCAAATTGCTCTTCATCACTAAAGAAGGTCAGGACTGGAACCAAGCAGGTCAGGATAGAGAAGCTGATGCAGAGGCCATAGAAGGATGTTTCTTACTGGTTTGCTTCCACTAGCTCCCTCAGCTTGCTTTCTTACAACCGAAGACTACCAGCCCAGGGATGGTACCACCCATAAGGGGCCTTCCCCCCTTCATCAGTAATTGAGAAAATGCCTTAAATCTCCATCTCATGGAGGCATTTTTCAACTGAAGCTCCTTTCTCTGTGATAACTCCAACTTGTGTCAAGTTGACAAAAAACCAGCCAGTACACTACTCTTGTCTCAACCTCAACTTTGGCAAATATTCAGTGTGAATGCACCAAGCCAAGCCTGTTATAAAAGAAGTAGGGCAGGGAAGTAGATAGGCTAGTTTTAGATTTCCATCCTCCCTTCGCTCCAAATATCCCCCAATATCATCTCTAGCTCTATAGCAGACGACCTACTAGGGCCTATCCTCTCTCTCTGCCCACATTCCCAGAGAACTTAGTACACCCTTGTGGAACACTCTGCTTTCCTCTTTCCTGTGGAACCTTGTTGATACCTATCCTTCACAACCATTCCCATTCCTAAGTTTCAACTACTAATACGTAGAAGATACTTGTCATACTTGTATCTGGAATCCCTACTGTGACACCTAGCAGGACCCCAGAGACATTCCATACCAGTTAAAACACAGTCATCATACTCTTCTATGAAAAAGAGAAAGTAACATAAAACAAAATAATCAAAAATAAAACCACCACACATCAAAGAATAAACCAGAAATCATCAGCATCTAGAATCACAATCACCTCAAACACAGATGACTAGATAAAAACGTGTGTGTGTGTGTATGTGTGTGTGTGTGTGTGTGTGTGTATCTCTGTGTGTCCATGTCTGTGTGTGTGTATATCCACAAGAACCCAGCAACCTACCTACTACACTAGGACCTGAGAACCACAACATAGTTGAAGCAAAAAACAATGACCTTAAAATAGCCTGTATAAATATATTAGAGATCCTTTAAAAAGAACTTAATAAATAATTTAAAGAAATCCAAGAACACACAAACAAAAAAAAAAAAAAAAAGAATAAAGCAGTCCAAGACCTTAAAGTGGGATACCTCAATGCATTTTGCTTTCCTATGCCTCTTCTTAGGCTCCTTTCCTCCTTGTTGTTGT